>VUQI01060473.1:0-16077 GCA_015106735.1 Paratilapia polleni | reverse complement strand
TACATTTTATGCCCATGAAGGTTACTAAAATGATGTTAAGACATCATCAAATTGCCTAGCAACCACCTAGAAATGGGCTAAAATGATCAGCTTTTAGCATTTATACACCTGTAACACCTTATTAAGGCACTGTATCAGTTTAATTTCATGACAGTGACATCTAATTTATATCTACAAAAGTTGGATTATGCATAATGTATTATGACGCCACCACGCTGCCTAGCAACCACCTAGCAACGGGCTAAAATGACCTGTTTTCAGTCTTTATTCACCTGCAACACCTTATGAAAGCACCCTATTGTTTTCATTTCACAACAGTAACATCTCATTTATATCCACAAAAGCTGAATTATACATACCTAGCAACCACCTAGCAATGGGTTAAAATGACCTATTTTTAGCAACAACAACATCTACAGAAACATCTTTAGAAACAACATCTACCATCCCTTTTTGTTTACTTTTGTCAGTCTCATTGAGTATATCAGTTTGCCAACAGCACAAACAGGCCAAACAATACTGTAGCATGGGCATGTACTAGTTAGATTAATGTGCAAGTTTAACCTAAATTTCAGGATTTACAAAAGAAGAAAACATTTGTCTATTTTTGTCTATTCTTCACACACTGTTTCGGTGATTTATGAGCTGTCATAAATACCACACAAGAATGTAGAAACCTCTACTTTCTCCTTGTGATGGTGAAAAGTAAAACCAAAAGATTGAAACTGCAATGCTTACACAAAATGTGTAGAGTAAAGGCAAATTCACTCTTACAGTACATATAAATAAAATCCAAACAAACACTCTTTGCCTACAAAACTGTGCATGTTGTAATCAATAAACAGCCTTAGGGACCAAAACATCCTCTGATTCTTTTTCTTAAGCATTTATCCAAATTAGGCCAGCTAGCAAGGAGCGAGAGAGAGAGAGAGACACCCACACACTCTCACATGCAGAAGTACGGCCAATTTAGAATCACCAATTAACCTAACAAGCATGTCTTTGGACCGTGGGAGGAAACTGGAGCACCCACTCAGGCACAGGGAGAACATGCATATTCTGCACAGAAAGGCCCCAGCTGACCAACCCAAAACCCGGTTGCTGTGAGATGACAGTGCTAACCACTGCACCACTGTGCCGCCTCTGAACAAAATATATATCCCTAATACATTAAGATCAATATATTTTTTCACTGGAGAGATGAAATGAGTTGAAGAACAAGAGGTACCTAATATTCCAACATGTTCTCAGAAATTCTCCTCTTTGAGTGTATGAGTTATGAGCCAGTTTCAAATGTGTCTCTTTCAAAATATTGATTATCACAGCACCAGTGTGCTGCATAACCATGAATAGATTTTCTTCCAGTGTCTAAAATGAGTGCGTGTCTGTCTAATGAATCCCAGTTCAATTTAAGACACTGATAAAGAGTTTCAATAAAGAACACGATTTGAAAGACAGCAGCCCAGATATTTGTGTATATATTTACTGGACAATAGAGGTTCATCCATAACTCACTTTCATCTTTACTCTTAATGGGCTGACGTTTCTGAAGCTTCTCATCTCCCACACTGAACTGCCGCAGCAGGATTTTGTGCTGTGTGGGAATTTGACAAGTTTAGGTTCACAGAAACTTTATTGCACATGAACTTTAAATTGAAACTAAATTAGTTGGTTTTACACCTTTTTCTGTGAGGATCTGGCATCTTCAGCACTGAAAAATAGAAAGAATTAAACAACAGTTAATCTACTTTTCTCTATGTAAGTTCAATCAGTTACTAATAAAAACCAAGAGAAAATTATCTTAAGGGTATTGCTCCTTTAAAGAACCAGGATCTTGACCACATACAGCAGATTCATCCATATCAAAAAACAAACAAACCTCTAACTTACTTGCGTTTCACAATTCTTTCCAACTCTGTTAGTTGATCCCTGAGGGCTGGAAGTGCTTTGGCATCATTAGATACTGCCATGAGAAACTCCTGCAAAACACAGCAAGTCCTGAGTGAATGATTCAGAAGAACTAATAAAAAGTAATTTCAACATAAATTTCTTTAGGTGTTACAAAAGAAAAATGAATCAAGCACCACAACACATTATTTTATATCAGCATATCATCAGGAATCATATTAGAGACATATATGTTTATCCATCAAGGCTGATAAAAAATACACTGTTGTACCTTGTATAATGCAGTTGTTACCATTTAATAAGAGCTGTTTATAGTCTGATGCCCACATTTATAACAAATGCACATTCTGATTCAGCGATTCTGATTTTCTGAGGGGAGAGTGTAACTAAACTCTGCAGACAAAGGTGTTTGTTTGCAGTTGTAAATAATTAATAACATCAGCAGTGAATTCCAGTGGACTGACTGTCAGCATTACGTTTGTGGGTCTACTTTAATTTTGGACATAACACACTCACACACTTATTTGATTTTCCATCACTTTTCCATCACTTCGCAGTTAGTTATGGTTATGGTTGTGGAGTCTTCGCGTTACTAAAACGTTCCTAAATTTTGTTTTTTACCTTTATTTAACCAGGTAAGTCAATTGAGAACCAGTTCTCATTTACAGTGACGACCTGGGCCAGAGGCAACAAAGACAACATAAAACCTACATTAATACACATTAAGTTTACACAATTTTATATCAAATATACACAAATATCATCATCAAATACATCAAATATACACAGTTTCACAAACAACAACGTAAAACAATATAAAATTATAATATATGCAATATTCAGAAATTCTGATTCTGAAGAGCAATTAGTAGCAGGAACACCGATCACAGACAATTTTTCGCAACAAGTTTGTAAACGAGGAAAAAGGAATGAGTGAACTGAGTTTTAGTTTCTATTGCAACTGGTTCCAGTCAATGGAAGCTGCAAATTGAAATGAGAAATGGCCAAGGGAGGTACAGGCTTTTGGAATAAGTAAGTTAACGTAGTTACTGAAGCGTAAGTTACGGTCACTGTTATGGATATTGAGTAGAGAGCGGAGGTAAGAAGGGGTTTTACCAGTTAAGGTTTTATAAATAAACTGATACCAATGGATCAGTCTGCGGGAATGAAGTGATGACCAGTTGACAAGAGAGTACAGATTGCAGTGATGGGTGCTGAAAGGAGCGCCAGTGACAAAGCGGATGGCAGTATGGTAGATGACCTCCAGTTTATTGAGAAGACTCTTCGAAGCAGTTCTATAGATTATATCACCGTAATCAAAGACTGGAAGGATTGACATTTTAACCAGTAAATGCTTTGCAGAGTGGGTAAAAGATGATTTCTTATGGTACAGAAAACCAATCCTGGATTTGACTTTGGAAAGCAAGGTGTTAATATGCACATCAAAGGACAGGGAGCTGTCAAGCCAGATACCCAAGTATTTATAGGTGTTAACAAATTAGATTTCTGAACCATCCAGAGAGCAGATTTTGAGAGGGCAATCGGTCTGTGGTAAATTTCGATTGAAAATCATACATTTTGTTTTACTTGTGTTTAGGAGAAGGTGAAGATTCATAAAAGCATACTGCAAACTATTGAAGCTGTGTTGCAAGGAAGTCAGGGCAGTGTTCAGGAATTGACTGGAGGTGTACAAAATGGTATCATCCACATACAAATGAACGTGAGAATTACCTGCAGCATGAGCAATATTTTTAATGTAAATTTTAAAAAGGGTTGGACCTGATAGGGATCCCTGAGGAACACCCTTGGACAGGGGCAATGGATCAGACAGAAAGCCCTCCGCTCTCACAGATTGTACATGGCCAGAGCAATAACTCTTGAACCATGCCAGGCAACTCTCTGAAAGTCCTATGTCTCTGAGCCTGCCAAACAAGATGTTATGGTCCACAGAATCGAAGGTCTTTGCCACATCAACAAACACAGCTACGTAGTATTCTTTTTTGTCAATAGCGCATATGATGTCATTTAAGACTTTAAGTGTTGCAGAGGTGCAACTGTGGCCTGTTCTAAAACCAGATTGCATGGAGGTAAGGATACTGTGGTACTCCAGATGGTCAGTAAGCTGTTTGTTGACCAGTTTCTCAAAGACTTTGGATAAACAAGGTAAAATGGAAATGGGTCTATAACAGTTTAAGTCTATACTGTCACCCCCTTTAAAAAGAGGGAAAACAGCAGCAGATTTCCAGTCCTTGGGAAATTCACGTTTGCAAAGACAAATTAAACGGAGAAGAAATGGGGGCTGCTATAATATGAGCTGCTAGTTTCAGGAAGAAGGGGTCTAGGGCGTCCAATCCAGCTGATTTATGTGAATCTAGACTAAGTAGTTCCCTAAGTACTTCAGACTCCTGAACTAGCCGGAAGGAGAAATGGAGGTTACTTGTAGAGAGAGGATAACTGGTGAATGCTGAGTTAGTGATGATGACAGTACCAGTAGGAGCTTCAGCTGCATAGTTATAACCAGACTTGACAAAGTGACTATTGAAACAATCTACCATTCTATCTTTATCAGTAATGACAATGCCATCAGATTTAATTGCAGTAGGTAGATGAGAGGAGCAGAAGGAGGTCTGCCAGCAACAGTGAGAGATGAATTCTTGGACAGATTAATCTTTAAAAGCAGCAATTCAAACTATGTGGCCACAGATTTAGAAGAAAGGACAGAGCATTGGAAGCTATTCTTACAATAGATTGCAACCCCCCACCCTTAGAGGGCCTGTCTTGACAAAAAATATTATAGCCAGGGATGGATACATCAGAGCTGGGAATAGATTTCCTAAGCCAGGATTCAGATATAACTAGAACATCAGGATTTACAGTGTGAGCATATGCAATTATCTCGTCAATTTTGGGGAGGAGGCTTTGGATATTTAAATGCAGTAGACCAAAACTCTTGCGACTGCAGAAACAGTCAAAAGTTAGGAATTGAGTATTAGGAGATGGAAATGAATCACTCCTGACAGAATTAAATTTGTTAACAGTTGAGGCAAGATCTGGGCCAGGATTGGGTTGGATGTTCCCTGAAATCAACAACAAGAGGATAATATGACATTTCTGTTTAAGTGGTTCAGTGATGGGCTCCTTTTTGGTCTTAATAACTGATATAAAATCAGAGAAGCAATTTGATTGTATAGTGAAATGGTCCTTTAGAGCCATGGCACTAATCAGATGAACAAAATGCAGAGAATCAGCAGAAGATAAAAGGGGGAGGGGCATTGTTTTGTCTGCTGGCAGACAGACAGCCACACAAGTTCCCTAGTCAGGCACCACCAGGGCTGAGACAACAGCACAGAAGCCCTGCAACCCACGGAGAGCTCCACCAACGCCGCACGGCAACAACAAGCACAACACCGCAAGGACCAACACCACCCGCAGCTCAAAAACTGCGACATGGAGCACACCGACAAAAACACCAGTGAGTAAGGGCTCCGGGTCCATACCATGGTGAAATCCTGTCTGTGAATTATGTCCCTCTAGGTCAGAGATTAAGAAGATGTGTTGTAAGATCAGGCTCAGCCTGGGGCTGGCCTGGCTGCTGCTGGTGTTGGGTCTGGACTGGCTGCTGCTGCTACTGTTGCTGGTTTTGGGCCTGGCTCAGCCTGAGGCTGGCTGTCACTTCTTCTTTTGTCCTCCACTTGTCCAGTTTCCTCAGATTTTTTTAAGGACACACTGCACACCATGCTGAGATATGCCAAGTTTTCAGCTAATAGTTCCTTGGGAATCACCTTGATGCAAAAATACAATTTTGTGCCTGTCAAACTGTTATCACTGGCATTTTTCATAGATTCAACCAAAGAAATGGAAACAAAAGGGTGTGACAGGCTGCTTGTAACAGAGTGCTTAAAGATACAATTTAAAATTGGTTCTTTGCTAAGTTGTCTGTTATGTGTAGAGAACACTGGTTCATCCGTTGAGTTAGGTGCCTTTTTTGCTTGAATGATTCATAGGTCAGTGTTAAGTGGCTTAACAAACAAAAAACATTTCTCTGAAAATGGTCGGGTACAAGGACTTGACTGAAAATGAGTGAAAAAGCAGCCAATGGCCAAAGAAAAACTTTGAAAGACCATCAGAAACCCTGTAGAACTATTGCTCAAGACCACTTTAAAAAATAAAAAGAAAGTCTGACTCAAGACTTTTGCACAGTACTGTAGTTTTTTTACACACTGCTTGTGCATTTTGGCTCAGTGTTTGTTAATTAAATAATGACACAGTGTAATACATCATATATTGTTGTTCATCTGAGGTTGTATTTGGCTAATTTTAGAACCTGATAAGGATCCGATGATTTTTTATTATGTCCTAACACATAAAACTTTAAAATTGAACTATACTGTACACTGATAAAACACAATAAACACAAATGTTACAGTCAAACAAGAAGACATGTTATAGCATTAAATGCATCCTTAGACTAGATAAACTGGACTTTACATGGTCACTGAAATGCTCCATTCCCTGTTCTGTGAAGACCTCACATTCACCCTAATGACAAATGAGAAAGTTTAACACATTGTCAAAACTCTGTGTTGCAAATGTGACATTCAGAGAGATGTCTTTATTTTAAGTGTTTCACTTGAATGAAACCACATTCCGCTTAACTCACATTATTCTTAAAAAAAAAATAAAAGGGCAAAATCAGACTCAAGTTCTCGATACCCATGGTGAAGACATTTGACTCCTAAACTGGCAATGTGTCGAGTTTGTATGTAATCTTAGCATCAGTGTTCTGATTATTCAATTATTTTGAGTTTTACCAGTGTGGATTCACGTTGTGTATGTGTATGTGTGTTCCGTGTGGAAGTGACAGAGGAGACAATGCATTGACATGCATTGATTTCTGCTGCCATGTCTTCTGTCACACTACCAATAAGACTTGCCTTCACATTTAATAACCCTACACCCAAAGGAATGAGCATTAAAAGCATGATAAAACAATAATAACCTCATAATTTCTACACTGAGGATGGAATTTGACCTTCATAAAATCGTAAATGGACTGGTATTTATACTAGCACTTTTCTACTCTTATTGAGCACTCAAAGAGCTTTTAGACTATAAGCCACACTCAGCCATTCAGAGCACTTTATTCTATGCCCTTCAGATTACTACCTCCTGATCCACAGTGAACCCATAAAAAAAATTAAAAAACTGAAAACACTTCAAAGTTCTCAAAATTGGCAATTTGAATATAAGATTATAAACTAAGAGGCATTAAAAACGCAACAATGTTGTATTTTCATATATGCTGCAATTCTTACAGCATTCAACAGTTTCATTCATGGTTCTCAGCCGGAAAAAATTGGAGTGCCCACTCCAGGTCAGGGACTAATTGCTGCCCCAAGTGGAGGAGTGTAAGTATCTCCAGGTCTTGACAGACGAATTGGGGCTGTCCCTGCAGTTATGTGGACACTGTACCGGTCTGTTGTGGTGAAGAAAGCTGAGCGTGAAAATTAAGCTGTCGATTTACCGGTCGATCTACGTCCCTACCCTCACCTATGGCCACGAGCTCTGGGTAGTGATCGAAAAGAATCAGATTATGGCTACAAGCAGTGGAAATCAGCTTCCTCCGAAGAGTGGTTCGACTGTCCCTTAGAGAAAGGATGAGGAGTCCAGTCATTCTCAGGGGTCTCAGGGTAGAGCCGCTACTCCGCCACAAAGAAAGGAGACAGCTGAAGTGGTTCGGGTATCTGATTAGGATGCTTCCTGGACACCTCCTAGGTGAGGTATTCTGGGCATATACTACCGGGAAGAGGCCCCGGGGCAGACCCAGGACACGCTGGAGAGATTATGTCTCTCAGCTGGTTTAGGGATACCTTGGTGTCCCCCGGATGAGCTGGAGGAGATGGCCAGGGAGAGGGGGGCTCTAGGCTTAGGTGGTTCTCTGCTTAGACTGCTACCCCTGCAACCTGGACCTGGATAAGCGGTAGAAGATGGATGGATGGATATCAACATTCATTCTGGTGGTCAGCATGCCAATTGAGGGTTAGGATTAGGGTTGGGTTAGAGGGTTAGGGGTTATGGTTAGGGTCTTGTATCGGACTACCGATCGCGCCACGTAGAGATGGCGACTTGGCAAGATTAGTCATGTGAAATGAGCTACTATTCCCTTTTTCAATACTCTAAATTGCTTTGCTATATTTATTTGTAAGTATGAAAATTTTAACATTGGTACATGTTACATTTTTTAATGCCTCTTAGTACATATTAATTTGTCTTTTCTTAATAAGCCTTTATCTGACCAAAGTCATGCTCTGAATCACTTATTTAGTGATATCAGTTTAGTTTTCTTTCTTCAGTTTTCTTAAAATATCAAAGTCCATCTATCTGTCTGTCCGTCCATCCCCCTCTCCCTCCCTCTGTCCCTGACTCCCTCTCCGCCTCCCTCACCATCCCCTCTCCCCCCTCCCTCTCCAATTCAGGGTCGCGAGGGACTGGAGCCTGTCCCAGCTGCCACAGGGCGAAAGGCGGGGTACACCCTGGACAGGTCGCCAGTCCATCACAGTCCTAACATAGAGAGACAGACAACCATTCAAGCTCACATTCACATCAACAGCCAATTTAGAATCACCAATTAACCTAACCGATGCATGTGTTTGGACTGTGGAAGGAAGCTGGAGTACCCAGAGAGAACATGCTAACTCTAAACAGAAAGGCCTCAGGCGGCCAGTGGATTCAAACCCAGGACCTTCTTGCTGTGATGCAATGGTGCTAACCACTGAATCACTGTGCTGCCCAAAAAATATCAAAGCCTTTTGTAAGAAACATCACCATCTATGACTGTGGCTTACTAAATGATTTAGATGAACCACTTTAAGGTTTCCTTTTAAGATTACTTGGTAAAGTAATGAAAAATACTGTCTCAGTTTGCTGGCAGTTGTCTAAGAAGTCATGTGAAATAAAACAAGCAGAAACTTTCAATTAGAAACTAAAAAGTCAGTTTATTTGTTTGAAAACCTGCTGATATGCCATTTAATAATAATTTGGAACACAGTACATTGGTATGTTATTTCACTATCACACCCAAAATTAGGGCATCTCTTTCAACTCTCTGAAGCAGCATTACACTTCCACTTCCATGCTCATTTTTTGAATTGGAAGCCTCTGTGGCAGTCTACCACATAGATGATTGTGGCAGTCCCACACAGGTCAATGAGGGAAATTTAAAACCTAACCAAAGAAGCTCTTTACAATCTAAATGAATCATGAAGCACAGAATTAGATTGATTTACTTGACAAAAGTAAGGCAGTTCAAAAGACAAGCTCACAGAAACAGTTTTTCTTGGATGGTTACACATGTTTTGTTCTTTATACACATTCAGTCTGAAATAGCGTAATGGATACTACATTTCTATTCTTTCCCCCATGGACAATTTGACTGAGGCTTTGGACACACATATTTTCACCTGGATTGTCCATTTGTTTCACTTTTTTCTTTTTAATACGAGTGCCAGCCAGAATGATATCTGATACCAGGTCAAGCCCCTACATGGATACAAGAATTTGGACCATGAACCCATATGTCTTTAAATCACCAAACCAAAACTGCAACTTAGGGGACCAAGCATTTTACAAAGCAGGAAGCACACATATACACACACAATGACTCTCAATGTAACACAGTGTATTGCAAACACAATGTAAAACCAAGCTAACAAACGAAAATGTTCTTTTCAGAAATTCCAGACAAATACTAACCAACAACAAGGAAGTCTGAAGTTCAACAAAAAACACCTGTTTCCAGGGATTCAAAAACAACAACACAACAATTCAGTTCAGTTCAGTTCATGCGGTGTCCTTAAAAGAGTGAATCATTTCCCCAAAACAAAAATAAAAATAAAAATGAAGGACCTTTGGGGTATGTTTCACAGTTTAGCCAATTTTTTCCCCCAAAGAGATATTCTCTTCCCCAAGCATTAAAATACAGGATCTTTAAAAGAAATCTCTCTGACACTGAGACTTCCAGTCCTATAGAAGTCTATTGGAAAATGACTTTCTGACTTGACCTCTGTAAACACTTTCAGGATGAGTTTATGGTCTGTCACTCATTTTTGGGTTTCATTAAATAAAAAATTGTCTGTTTTTAAATTTTGGTCATACCATGTTTCAAAACGGAGGATAAAATGTTGTATGGTCATTGTGACTGACAACTCGTTAGCCAATGAGCATGCGGTTTTGCAGTCAGATCTGGCCCTTTCTCATCACATCTAGTTTCAAAACACCAAAATGGTGAAAACTCTCATCTCAAGGCTTCAAAACGGGACTTCAGAAACCAACCGGTGACATTACGTTAGCTACGTCCATCTTTTATACTATCTGTGTTAATAGTAGATCACCATAATACACTGTTATTTTTTTAAACATACACTGTACTGCCAAAACCCCAGAAGGTTGATTCTGTTCATCTGGACGCAACGTTTTCTCTGGGAGAAATGTTTCGTGACTCATCCGAGGGAAACCTGCAGTCAGCTGAGACTGAGGAAGTCACTCGGATGAGTCACGAAACATTTCTCCCAGAGAAAATGTTGCGTCCAGATGAACAGAATCAACCTTCTGGGATTTCCTTACCTGGATGATTGAGCATGCATCAAGAGATGTGCTGCCAAAAGTTTTCGGTCGTCTGCCTTCACACGCATATGAACTTGAGTGACATCTCATTCTTAATCCATAGGGTTTAATATGATGTCGGCCCACCCTTTGCAGCTATAACAGCTTCATCTCTTCTGGCTCACAGTCTCCGCTCTAATTCATCCCAAAGGTGTTCTATCAGGTTTGGTTTGGGACTCTGTGCAGGCCAGACAAACTTCTTCCACACCAAACTTCCATGGCCATGTCCATGGAAGTGATTGGAATACCTGAATTCAATGATTTTGATGGGGTGAGCGAATACTTTTGCCAATACAGTATAGCTTTTTTTCTATGCACTTTAGCCTTTCATCCACTTTCCATAGTGAAAAATTGACCTTTTAGAATACTTTTTCAGTTTAAGAAAATCAAAAACTGGGCTAGGTAGAAAATTTTCAAACCCATAATGCAGATATCCACGTTCTTGTTGGGTCACTGCATGCCCTTCCCTGATTTGTCACAACCAAGCAACTAGCTTATTTTTTGTATTGACATAACAGAACTGTATAAAATATAGAGCTCTTAAACAGTGTCCAAATTGCTGGGGTGTAAAAGTAATTGGACCTCCGGCTACTACAAGTTTTGCGGGCAGCTGTGTGTCATTTCAACACTTCATGCACAGGACAGCTCACATGTGGACCAGAGGTAATTCTGATATGAAAGTTTAAACTGTGGTAGAGTAGTCTGTCAGTATGAGATGTAAAGAGGTGACCATGCAAGTGAAGAAGATGAAGATGATGAAAATTAGTGCCCAACTGATATATTAGCAGGGCTGCTGTATGTGGTATTTGCCAATATATCGGTATCCACATTTATAACGGCCAGTAAATGAAAATTTAAAAAGTAAAGAAGAGACAGGAGAAACACCCTTTAACCATGTAATAAGTGTTGATGTTGTATAGTTTGCCCACCAGAGGGCACCATGAAACTTCCCTGTTGGCAACAAGTGTTTGGGACACCACACACAACCACCTGATCTGAGCAGAGTTGGGCAGAGCATAAACAAGTAATCCACGACTGTTTTGACATTAAAACAAGATTATTTTTAACCTGCATTGTCGTATTATCTTAGTAAGGATTCATAAGTAACTACACATTACAAGTAACTACACATGACAAATGTTAGGGAAATCTGTTTATATATTGTGTGTTTGAAAGAAAAACAAACAAACAAATAAATATCTTAAATATCAGATTTTTATCACCAAATACTGGAATCTGTCTTTAAAAAAATCATATATTGGTCAGGCTCTAATGAAAATAAGATAAATAATAAGATAAAAATCTGTAAGAGATGTCAAATGTAACTGGTTTGTCTAAATCAAGTGCGGGGTTAATCAAAAAAGTAGGTATTGATAGGAAAAAGCATAAAAATAAGCTGGTAGGTAAAAGCATCTTGTGAATGTGTTGGAAAACATTTGCAAGATGAAGAGAAGTAAAGACACCCCCTTTAGTCTACACAGGAATCACAGTACTCTCAAGGATCAACAAGAGCGATCAGGAGAAAAGCAGAACCTCAGTGGGTTCAGCACAAAATGCAAACCTCAGATAACCCTTTAAAAACAAAGTCCTGAGTGCAGTATATGAACTGATGGAACAAAAACTGATGAAAACAGGCTGCAGTGAGGATCTGGGAGAAGATCACCAGGGAAGAAAGACTTCAGCTAGTCAATGCGTGAAAAAGATTCTCCAATATGAAATAATAATATACTAAGATGCATTAAAAACGCAACAATGTAGTATTTTCATATATGTTACAATTCTTGCAACATTCATTCCGACAGTGAGCATGCCGATCATCTGATCCCTGCTTGCCTGTGGCAGTCGTTGCATCAGGGTTAGAGTTGGATTAGGAGGTTAGGGTTAGGGTCAGTATTGGACTACCGAGCTACTAATCCCTTTTTCATTACTCTTGTCTTGCTATATTTATTTGTATGTACGAAAAATTTTACATTGGTACTTGCTGTGTTTTTAATTCCTCTTACTATAATGATAATAATAATAATAATAATTCTGATGACTTCACGTGTATCCATCCAATTTCTTTTGGGCTCTATGTGTTAAAAGGACTATATCTCCCACACAGTTCTTTCAATTTGATGTAACAACACTTAAATTAAAGCCGAGACTTGACACTTAAATCTAGTTTCTATTATTTGACTTTATTTATTTCACAAAGTGAAAAAGAAAATGTAACATACAAATACTTGCAGTCTGGGTTGTTTACCTGATACTAATGCTGGTTTTCTCAAAGGCATCCTTAACATACTTTAAGTCTAGTCTGTCAATGCAAATTTAATTTAATTTAAGAGGCAAAAGGTTTTCTAGTGTTAGATGTCTCAAGAAACATGTCACTAGGATTATTTTTTATACTGCCGTATGTTTACCTAAATGGCAGAGAAACACTATGAACACAGGCTAAGTAAAGTTGTAAAGACACTGAAACATGTAGTAAATATCCTTATCTTCTCCTTGACTGAAATGCATTAACCACTGCTGATGTGCTTGTGCAGGATGTACTGTTCGTAAGTGCATCAGTATGACCTTATGCTGGATCACGCTGGTGACTACTGACAGGCAAGCTTGTAATGGCTGGTATTTTATTCATCTCAAGTAATTCACAGCAGCTGCCTGTTGATATGTCAGAAACTGATGAATAACTGATTACAGAAACAGACGCATTGTAACGCATTGGTTCTAATTTAAATATTTGGTCACAAACCTAAAAAAAAATATAATCACAGAATGCAGCAGTGAAAATTCTCATATACAAAAGACTACAGTGGTCCCCATATGCATCTCATGAAAATGATTCGAGATCAGCAATGAAAACCTTTAGATAAAATATTGAGAAATCAGTTTGAGTGGCATTGTTCTTTTTCCTCTCTGGAAAAAGTAAGTTACCAGATCTGTGTCCAACTTGTCTGTTCATCTCACTGCATGTTTCTTGACACATCTGACTTCTTTTCAAACTTAGTATGTCCAAAATTCAGAACTGTCACACTAATAACAAGTCCAGGATCTCCCTTTTACGTGATAAGTACAATCTTATTAATATGACTCACCAATGACATTTATTTCATTATCAATAAAATAAGAGCGTGAGAGTGAGTCATCATTTGTCATCATTCACAATTTAAATGATAGTGGTATTTCACCACAAGATGGAGCTAATTATCCATCCATCCATTTCCCAGAACATTTCTAGCACAGGACAGCCACCTGGTTTACCTGGAGCTAATCTTGTGTGAGCTATTGTGTTTTAAGTCTAAGGAGCACCACGGGCATCTTAGTAATTATCCCGCACAGAAAAATGTGGAGTCGGGTGTATAGGTCAAAAAGACACACACAACAACATACAACTGACCACAAGAAAACCTTATCAGCAGTCATGTTTACCTGTGAAAATACATTTTCATTCATATAAATGTTATTGAGTGATCGGAAAAGTCTTAGAGGTTCATTACATGGCCTAGACATGGCCATCAGACAGACTGGAGGCATCTGGCACAATATAGCCTCTGCAGTCAGTCTGCCTGTTATTCTTGTTATTCTCTGAGAGCATACCGTGTTTTCATATCTGATAGTGTTTAAAGGGGATATACTTCAAACAAGAGACTGGCTCGGATAAACAAAGTGTAAGCCACAAGGCAACAGGGCAGTCAGATATCAAAATTTGGCTGTGTAGCATGACATGCAATTTTGTCATCTGAGTGGAAAATTCAATTAGGCTAGATCTAACTGAACATAAGTCACTTTTTGCTGTATTTTAGGACTGGGATTTTTTTCCTCCTGCATTGTTGGGAATCTAGAATAACATGCTGTTTTTTTCCTATTTTGTACATACTGAAATGTAAAGAATCCACCGCAGAATTTTAGGGCTGCCTGTCCCAAAATAAAGCAGGTATTGTTGTTTTTGACAGAATGAGCACCTAATGCTAACCTAATCTTAGTATGAAAATTAAGTTTTTAATTTTAATTAAATGAAGATTAAGTCCATTCAGTAGCCCCTGAGACCCACCAGGTGATCACATGTGTTCTGGGTGGCTCTGCAGGCAGGAAATCATTTCATGGATCGGCCTCCCCTCAAAGCAAATCTGATAAACTGCTGTAAACAAAGGGAATCTGGAGAGAGGAAGGACAGCATGAGACAAGAAGCAAGAATAGAAAGACAACAACCAGCAGACAAGAGAAACTTGGTGAAGCAGAACAGAGCAATCACCTATCATTATCAGTTTCACATCTAATGAGTATACATAGATTAGATAAACAACAGAAATACAATCATTTGTTTGCTGGCTACAATGGCCTACAATGATAAACAATTTCAAACTTCAATTTAAAGTTAGAAAGAAAGTTATAAACACTAATGAGCCAAAACATTATGGCCATCCATATACAGTATACCGTGCAACCAAAACAGCTCTGACCTGCCAAAACAAAACTGTGGTATCTGACACAAACCCATCCAGGAAAGTTGAAGCTAATGTGGATCAGTTCTGTTTCAGCATAGAATCCTGGTATGGCCAATTAAAGTAACTAGACTGAGTTTAGGGAGAGCTTGTTGTTTAAAGTTACCTGTTGTCTATTCCTGTGTTTAAAAATAGTTTAAAACCTTCCAAAATTAACTAAAGCCATCAACAGAAGAAACAATTGCTATGACTTCATGTCTGTGTGTTGTGTTGAACAGATATCAACTGAAGCTGAACTGAGGCTGAGCTGTACATTGGAATACCAATTTGTACTACAGGATGTATTGTTTATTCATCATTATTATTATTATTATCATTATTATTATTATCATTATCCATCATTATTATTATTATTATCATTATCATTATCATAATAATCATCATCATCATTATTATTATATCATTATCATTATAATCATCATTATAATCATCATCATCATTATTATTATTATTATTATTATTACTAGTAGTAGTAGTATTTACAGTTTTCCAAAACACTGTAAGCCAAAAATGCTCAGAATTACAATTAAATAAAGAAAAATAAAAAAAATGAAATAACAGCTGTAGGCATTAACCTCTCAATTTAAACATTTTCCAGTATTCCTTATCTTGTCTTACATTAAAAATGACTTCTATCATTGCTGCATGTCATCACTTACAGTCTAATCTACTACAGGATCCATTAAGCGCCTTGAGGCGACTGTTGTTGTGATTTGGCGCTATATAAATAAAATTGAATTGAAAATTGAATTGAATGTATGCTGGAGAATCTGGATGGTTTTTTTTTTTACCCCCATTACAGTGAGTTTCTAATCTCAGCCTGACAAATCACGTGCTCCTCCATTTGCTTTCTTCTTTTTTTCATAGTCTGTTAGTCTTTTTGTCATATCAACTTTGATGCCCAAACTTTTTTTGTTTTACTTGAGCCACAGTGACTGTCACAAGGGAAAATGATATTCAGAACCTCCGTTATTACAGGTTTAAAAAAAAAAAAAAAAAAGAAACTCCAAAGGGAACA
>VUQI01060472.1:29397-41940 GCA_015106735.1 Paratilapia polleni | reverse complement strand
ATAAAAGATGAAAAATAAAAAAAAAAAAAAAAGAAAAAAAAAATTTTAAAAAATGTAAAAAAGTAAAATAAAATTACATTAAATAGATATCTAAACTTGAAATGAAAAGGAAAAAATAACATAAAATCATAATAAAAATGTATAATTAAAAAAATAAATAATAAAATAAAAACAATAAAAAGTAAATAAAACAAGCAATAAACAAAATAAAGTATAAATATTAAATAAGTAAAAACAGCTCAAAGAAATTGCTCTGCTCTCTTCTGTTTCTCCTCACCCCCAACCGGTCGCGGCAGATGGCTGCCCCTCCCTGAGCCTGGTTCTGCCGGAGGTTTCTTCCTGTTTAAAGGGAGTTTTTCCTTCTCACCATCACCAAGTGCTTGCTCATAGGGGGTCGTCATATTGTTGGGGTTTCTGTCTAATATTGTAGGGTCTGTAGCCTACAATATAAAGATCCTTGAGGCAACAGTTGTTGTGAATTGCCTCTACATAAATAAAACTGAATTGAATTGAATTGAATTGAATTGAAGGAAGAGGATCAGAAAAGGGAAACAAGTTATTTTATATCTACTTTATTCTTTATCTAAGCCAGAGCAAGGCACTTGATTGAAAAAGTTCATTTTAAATACTTTTATCATAAAAATCTCTTTCTCTTTCTTTCTAACACTGTGTGCAGTATTGCAAACACTATGCACACAAATTTACACCAGTAATGCAAAAATAAAGTTTCTATCTACATACTTCTGGGCACTGTTTCAAGACTGCCATAGACATTCAAGAGCTTTCTATGTGCAAATCATAAAAAAACAAAAAAAACAACAGCTAGTTAAAAAGGACATCTGGATCAGATATATGTGATATATATGATTTATAGTGAAAGTAATGCATCATTAATCAATAATATGGGAAGCTGGGTAGTGGTAGTTGCCAACAGCTGGAAGAAAATGAGTGATTAAAATGTCAGGTTTTGTGTAACTACAAAATTCAGATGAGGATCCATAATATTTTGTATATTGTCATTTCAACATACAACAAGCAATTCCATAATTACAAATATATATATATATATTTATCTTTAAATAAAACAAACAAACAAACTATAAAAGTATTTATAATTCCATTACTGACCTGATCTTTGCAATTTCCGGATTTTTCATGCAACACTGGCAACAGAGGCTGTACTTTGCAAATGTGTATAGACTGGAAGAATAAAAAAACTTAACCATTGATATTCTTCAAAAATTTCTTATAGCATGCATGCATGCAATGCAAACATGAATTTTACATGAAGCTTTAGAATCAAAAGTGACAAGGGCAACAGTTGGCTACAGCAAAGTAATGCAATAAGGAAGGATGCCTGTGGAGGAGGGTCATCTTTGCAGCACCACTGCGCAGAGCCTTGCCTCCACGTGTTGGGAGGAACCCAGACAGTATGAAATTGAGCGGAAAGCATGAGCAGAGAAGAGGATGAAAGACAAAATGGGAGAAGGGAGCAGACAGGGTCACAGATGTGACATTACATTAACAATAGGAATGGCAGGGGTGAAAGTGTGCAGACAAGCAAAGCTGTCTCGCAGCTGCTTGCTTTACCTGTCTATTAAAAGGGAACATATTTCTTGCCTTCTTTGGAGGGTGAAACATATTTATTAGGCCCCTTATTAGGGGGTGATTGTTAGACAGGCGCCAGTAAAACCTTCATCTTTGGGAAAATCTGACTCTCCACAAGTATGCTGATAGGTTAGAATGCATGTGAATATTAGTCGTTAGCTGATTCGTGAGAAAATTAATTGTAAGAATAATAGATATCTTTATTTATCTCTCTAGCCAGAGAGTTTTAAGATATTTATCACCACATGGTGATACATTAAAGCCCAGACAGATATTGAAGTGACCTCCAGCCTTTTCCTGTACTCAGGCAGCCCCCATTGTAAAACAAAGCAGACATGACCAGAGGAGAGGGGAGAAATCAGATGGCTTAATTGTTCCTCGACAATTAGACCATCACTCAAGAGAACATTGAGAAACCCAGCAAAAGTAGCAAAAAGAGGAGGGGGCTGAAGAAAGGGATGAAAGAAGAGGGCTCTAAAACACCCACTGAGTGAGAGGGAGTGAGAGGGAAAGAGGGAGAGGGCCCTGCTATTGAGGACCTGACAGGCCAAAAAGGAGCAAAAAGCAATTTACAATACTGTACAATGCTGTTCTGCACCATTAAGTGGCATGGAGGGCAGGGCTAGGACAATGGGCTTCTGTCCCCAAGGAGAAGGCCAGCAGCTCCCGAGGAGTCCTCCTTTTCAACCCATATGTCTGTGGGCGCCTCACAGGATGCTCCTCCTGCCACGGCCGCATGCTCAGCATCTGGACACATAAGGTCCACCATCTCTCTGCAGTGACCAGTGCAGCGTTGGGGAGGGCAGCACGGTTTCCCTGGTAACACAGCAGTGATACACAAGGATTCAGGGCAGCACTCGAGAGATTAAGGAAAGGAAGTACTTCTGGTTGAATTGTGTTGGATTTAGAGTCAGAAAAATCACACTGCAAATGCCAAACAAGAATTAACCCCATGGCAGTAACAAGCTTGGCTTATTAAAGGAAGGTCACCTTTGCAACCGACACAACATTCGTAAGAAGGTTTTCTAAAGCAGTGCAGATGAAAGACTGTTTTCCAGATTGTGGACAGTTAGGAACAACAAAGTTCCTAACAAAGTTCCTAACTACAAAACCCTTGGACATCATTCCTGATTTCTTTGTTTTTCCATGGTATTCCTTCACACATGTTTGTAACACATTTATTTGCATCAATGTCACAGTTGGACAGTTTATAAAAGGACTGCTTTTACCAAAGCTTTTGTCCAAAAATCAGTTTTTTTCAGGGAAAAATCCAATTGCTTCTAAACAAAAGCAGATGCATGTCTAAATCATTTACATTACTTTAGCTAGTGTATTTTCCTTCGTGCCCAAAGCAACTGTGACTCCTGTCTCCTTTGGACCGGTGACAAAGAGCTGTCAGAATGATAGATTATGAAGCTGCTGCCTGAAATTCAAACAAGGAGCCTGTCTTAACTCCTGTCCACCCTTAAACAGACCCACAAACCCCCTCCAAAGGAGAAAAATATAAGCAGAACGGCCACAAGAGAAAAGAAGTTGGGGGCGAGCCTGGAGAAGAAGAATCTTAACAAGTGTTTACCCTCTCTCTGTTGCCAAGCTGTGGAGCAATAACCTACCGTAGCGAAAGGCAGTGGCTGATCCAGGAAGAAAGGCTTCAGTCTGCAGGGTCAGGGGTCACTAACTCCACCATTGTCTCTGACAGGGCAAGCACACTCCAGCTTTTCTCCAGCTTTGAAAGGCCCATGATGGGGGTGGAAAGATAGGCCTGAAAACACTGGGTCAGGACCAGGGACTTTATGGTAGATGAGGAAGAAAGATTTGGACCCCAAAGGTTAAATGAAGAGCGAAAGGGCCCTTCTGTCCAATTACTGAGGGACAAATGCTCTCTGTGACCCATCAGGGTCAAAGTTCATTACAGCCATTGGTAGCGGCACACTCTGGTGTTTTGTGGACCAGATGAGATGAACCTCCACTGTGTTTATCTAAGTGACACCCTGACCAATAGTAAAAGTATAAATAATCAGGGGGCCTGTGTGCTGCCACTTAGCAGAATTAATTTATAGTCAAGTGATTGGCTACACTGTGGAGCAATTCATGAAAAGGCTGAGCACTCCCAATATCTTTCACAGACAAATAAACAAAAATATTCAACAGGAAAGTTTGAGAGAAGAATGTCAAGAATGAGGATATTTGATCACTAAGTAATAGAGTGTGATAATGTATGCTGAGATTTAATCATGGAAAACAGAAAAAAGTAGCACATTGATGAAAAAGCCTTCCCTTCTTAGAGCACTCACTCAGGCCAGTCGGTAGTTCTCCTAATCATGTGCCCATCTCAGTCTCGGGCGGCACTTGTGGTGTTAATACCTGCTGATACAAAGGCCCAGTGGAGCAGCATGGTGAGAGTGTCCTATATCCGGAGATGACCAGATTAGAGTGTTTCAGAACCCGTGGGCCGCCGAGGATTAAGTCTGTGAATTTAATCATTTACACTTGTTAAGTTAACAAGCACTGTACAATCATGAGATTCATTCAAGTTTCTTTCTTTTTGCAGGTTCTTGTATGACAGTGAGTTCCACACGTAGACCTGGATTCAAAATATAATTTATTTTTATGCTTAATTAAACCTGAAAAAAAAATATGTTTCCCTCTGTATCTTCAAAGTTGGCTTGCTGTTATTTAGATAAATATCGATAAAGTACAGTATAGTATGGGGTGACTTGCACAGAGAAGGAGAAGAAGCCTAAAAAAAGAACCCTGTGTCTGAATCCTTTAATAATTACAGTATATACCAGACATTCATCATAAAACA
The DNA here is from genome assembly GCA_015106735.1 of Paratilapia polleni. Taxonomy (NCBI): domain Eukaryota; kingdom Metazoa; phylum Chordata; class Actinopteri; order Cichliformes; family Cichlidae; genus Paratilapia; species Paratilapia polleni. The sequence continues at coordinate 37,523 of VUQI01060472.1, read as the reverse complement.
GAACTGAATCTGTGTTCATACAAAGTCCAGTATGCTCTGACAGTACTGGGTAGGTAACCACTCCTGCAAAATCTCAGCAAATCCGGAAATGAACCTGAGAACAATCCATCAAAGGCCTGAGATGCGACCGCCCGGAACACACTGAGTGCTATGAAAGCTTTAAATCTCTTCCTCTGCAGAATCCATTTAGCATGGCTTTGCCACACTCACAGGGGGGTGCTTGGGCTGGATACCAGGCGTGGTACCACTAGGATAAATTATGCATCCAGTGTTTGTGTGTGTAGGTCCTTGCTTGTGTTTTCTGTGTGTGAATGTGGGTTTGTGTCATGGATGTAGAGGATTTTCCCCTCTCTGAGACTCCTCTCTGCAGGTCTTCTCCATCCCTCATGAGCCTGCATAAGCCTGTTGGACACACATCGGAGCAGTGAAGGGGAGTCACTGGGAGTGAGCTTGGCTCCCAGGGTCTTACAGGCCCTTAGAAGGAGCGGGATGACCTATAATCAGGGATCAGGAGTCCGAGCTGCAGCTGGAGGCCCACAGGAGCCCTGTCTATGGCTGAGCCCCCAGGTCAAAATCCCAGCGGGCTCTCCAGCTTGAGCCACTACACTGAGGCAGCCTTAGGCCGGATGAAGTGCTCAGTGCAGGCATGAGGTGTACATTTATTATGGAGTCTTAACATTTATCTGCAAAGTCTTCATCTACACAGTTTGAACAACATCAGCAGTGTATTCTACCAGAGATCTCACTCCATTCCACCCAAATCTCTCTCTTTCACATCTTTTTTGTTTTTTGTCTTTTGTGCCTTTTTGACCCCTCACATATGAAACTTGAAGATCAGATGCAATAAGTCAAGTGTTCTGGCAGTGATTGGTGGAAAACTTTTGGGTGAACTTGTGTTCATTGTTATCACTACTGAAGGTGGTGCCAAGACGTTGAGACATTGGAATGATGAGATGTCAAACTCAATGACGTTAAATGCTGAAAACTTCACTGCTTGGGGTCAGTCTATTTGCCAGCGCTGAATTCCCAGTGACTCACAACAGTGCACTTAAAGGGGTACTCCATTAGTTTAGTATTGGACTTTTATTAATATTGGAATTCACAGTAGAAACGTGCAATAAAGAATGATCCAAATCAAACCTGCAGAGGACAGTTTAAACTTGCTTTTGGCAGTATTAAATAAGCATTAAAATCCAAAAAAACGGATCCTACATTTCCCATAATAATCCTCAGTAACGCCTTTCATTAGATACCTCTCCTGCATCCTAAATACCCACTTTTTTCAAATCCTGCACCTCCAGTGTGCTATTGTTTAATCTCTGGAAAGCTCCTTCCAGAGTTTCACAAGACATTAAACAACTGATTTCATGGCTGAAAAAAAGCTCTTTAAACTGATCTTTATGTGTAAAATTGGTGGTGTAACTCTTAAACATTGTTCACATATAAACTCCTCACACAACAGGAGATAATTCACATCAGATGCAAACTCACTGCCATTAATACTCTATTTGGATCAACAGCCTAAGCAGACCATGTAGGAGGTAGGACACAGGACAACCACTGGCTAGCTGTGAATTCACAGGGCCATTACCTGTGTTATTCTCACATAGGCACAAATGAGCACAAATCTACTCACTTAAACATCACACAGACGTCGCACTAGGAAACTGACAGATTAAAGACTGTTTAACCTCTTAACATCCACCAGGTCAACAGTGAACTGCTTAGGGGTAGGGTTAAGTTGCATTTTAGCGACATACTAAACAAGTATAGTTTCATAAAATAGAAGATGTTACCTTTCAAATCAGGCCTCTTAAAAGCATTAGACCTTAGGTGAAAATTCCATATCAAATGGTAGATATGAACCTAAGCAGGTCACTGGTGACCTGGTGGATGTCAAGGGGTAATGCCCAGTTTGTGTTCTCACCTCCACTGGGTAATATCTAGAAAGGCTCTGGGCTGCAGGGCAGTGAAAATGTTTTGGTCAAACATAGAAGTTGCTTTTAATCGAATAATAGAAAATGCAATCAGAAAATTGTGGTTGTTCAGGCTACGCATGCATAAATTTAATGGATTTCTGCTCACAATCAGAAAGAAACATTGTCTAATTTGTACTGTGCTTTGGGTTCAATTTCTTTTTTTTCTTTTTTTATCCAATTTTGCAGTATAATCAAGGCAAAGATTCACATACACCTGCCCTTTTTGTGCCACCAAACAATCCCAATGGCAACGTGGGAATAGTTTGTTTCACACGTGAACTCCGGACAATGTCAGAAGAATTAGGTTGAGACATTGTCCACAGTTGCCCTTTCTTACAAGAAACAGGAGATAGTCCGTTTTAGTCCATTTCACTACTGGAAATTTGTTGTCTAGGAGTTGCTTCAGTAGGAGGCATGCAGAAAGCAACACACAGGGACAGCTTGCTTTTTCTGAATTCATGGGACCGTTACCTCCTCTGTTCTCACTTCTGCACAAATTGGCACAATCGGACATCACACTGACTTTGTAATAGGGAGCTGACAGCTAAAAGACCATTTAATGTCCAATTTGACTACACTGGACATTAGAAAACTATGACATGGACACACAAGCGGACATGCTACTACGATACACTCTCCTGCCATGTAGGGGAATGCAACCCCCTCCCCTCTGTCACCCACCCTGAGGATTAGCCCCCTGCCCCCACCTCCCTGTGCACTACCATCCCCTCTTGCCCTATTATCATATTTGATCCACACTCACCCCCCTTTACTTATTTCACCCTCCGATATACACCACCAGCAAGGCATGCCCCCTTTTCTTTAGCCACTCTCAGGGAGAAGAAGAGGAGGATGAAGAGGCAGGGGCTTTCATGGGGAACAATCTGCCAGGGAGACGAAGAATGAGCGGGCACTCAATTAAGGGCTGCCCATTGAGACTGCGGAGTGAGCCTGAATGTGGGCCCCTCCAAAGGAATGGAGTCCCATGAATAGATTGTGGGCCTTCATGAAATATTAAAGAGCGGACGGATTTCCCACAATATTTGTACACCTCCCTTTGTGGGGATTTCTCCCTCCATTGAGCCTGAAACTGTTAACACATCCGCTCTGAAGCACGGCCCGCAGACTGTGCTAAAGAGCCCCACGGTCCAAGCATCAAACACTCCCTACCCTTAACTCTTTCTCCCTGTCCCTATTACCACGTCTGTCTCTTTTCCTTTGTCTTTCTCTCCCCATCTCTCTCTTTCGCTTTCTCTCTCTGTCCCCCTGCCCATGAGATATTCATGGAGGGGATTACAGCAGTTTTAATGACCACCTGTTCTTGCTCCAGCACTGTGTTGTGGCATGCCAGGCCAAGCAGCAAGTATCCCTCCGGTATTAAAGGGTCATGGCACTAACTGCTGACCCTTTTCTCCACAAACACAGGCCTGACAGCGAAAGCCACCCAGACAGGTAACAACTCTCAGCATTTCTCACCTCAAACTTAACCACAAACCAGTGTGCAACAAACGCAAAGGTGCAAAATAATGAACTAAGGTATCTTTAGCTGACTTTAATCAGTCGTCATTTTAAAACACTGCATTACTGTGCTGCAGCCCAGCAAAACTCATCTAGTCTCTTCATTTCTCTCTCCCTCTCTCTCTGTCTCTCTCTTGCACACACACACACACACACACACACACACACACACACACACACACCCTGGGATCAAGTTGAGTGGTGCTGTATAGAGAGTGAGGGTTATGTGGTTAAGTAGGTGGTTAAAGCTGCCATTAGCATCAGAATGACCACATATTCTGCCATGAGTCAACATTAGTTCGTGTCAGAATTGAGAGGTTGAGAACAGGCCAAAAACTCTCACTGACAAGTGTACTTTGTTCATAGTTTGATTCATGGGGTTTAGGTGATTTGTAAATGTGTGAAAGTGTAAATGAGGATGCTACTGGTGCTCAGGTCTATGGGTCGGTCCCGTGGCCTCGTTGGGGTTTTTATATCAGGGATGGTGACATGAAAGCCATTTTCCCCTACAAGTGATTATGAGCTGAATACATTTGTTCATATCTGACCTCTTGAACACACACAATAACACTTTCCTTTAATGTGCATTTATGAAGATTTCGTGTGACTTTTCCATTTTCTCCATCTCCTTGTTTTAGTCCCTATGAGACCATTAAGCATATTGCAGGTTACACATTCAATGTGAAGGTCTACTGAGTAGTTTCTGCTAAGGAAAACACACTATACAGGCAGCATTTAAAGGGAAAATGCCCAAAAATATTGTGTCATTTTAATGCTCACCATTAAGACACCACTTACTTCTCCAGGATAGACTATACTGCCAGGCTCTACTCATACCACAAGCTCTTTTTGGAGTAAATAGTTTTGTTTTTAATTACTTTGTTCTATTTATTTAGTTGTATGTCTAAATAAACAGCACATGACATTTTAGAACTGTGTAGAGCTAGTGGGAAATTATTTGTCATTATATTTGCTCAGAGTTATTCTGATTTAGCTTACAAAGAATTGCCCAAAAAAACTTTAAAAGAGTTCTGATTTCATACAGTTCCCTTAAAAACACATAATTGGTGTGTGGGACCTTCAATTTTTTTAAAAAAATGAACCTAAAACGAATGGTTTGACCACTTCTTGTAGCATGATGGTTTCAAATGATGTTGCTGTTGTTTTACATAACTCTTCATCCTGACAGGCCTTTCCCAGCAATCTCAGTTTGACATGTCATAGAATAAAAGAACAGGTGTAAATTATGCAGTTAATCAATTCCATTTATCTGCCTCATTTTCAGGGTTTTGTGTATACTGATTTTCTATTATGCTTACTTACCAGGACACATTAATTCAACAAAGCAATCATTATTGCTATTATTAACACTGGTGGTTTTCCTTCTATGGCTTATCCTGAAATAACAGCTGCAAGAAAGACCTTCTGTATTGAGGATGTGACAGAAATGTAACAGACCAATTACTAGAAATCCCAACAAGTAAATAGGTTTTTTGTAATAATATGGATGAACTGACCTCATAAGTCTGCCAGTTATCAGCTTGTTTAACTAAGTGGGTGAAGAGAGTCAGTAGAGAGCATGTGGTTGCATGAGGCTCTGCTGCCCACTCCAGCAGAGACCCAGCTGTGGAGCACATTGGAGAGCAGGCCGCTTGGTCTGGCCTCCATATGCTGGGGTCTGGGGTCCAGGCTGTCAGCGTAGCTCCAGCACATGGAGGGCAGTTGGGGGGTGTTATGGGGTTGTGTGTGTGTGTGTGTGTTGGGAGTGGGGGGCTGCCGTTCCACCAGCATTGTACCAGGAGGACAAGAGCTGAGCACTACCCAGCAGGAGAGTGGGGGGGCTTTTCTAAAGAGAGATCAACTGGAGCTCCTTTTCTCACACCCAGCTCACTTCGCCCTGCTCCACATCTCCTACCTCCCACTCCTGGGCAGATTGATACACTGGCTGAAATGTGATTTTCTTGTGTGTCTCTTATGAAACGACATTCTCCAATTTGCTTCCCCTTCCCACCCACTCATCTGACTATAGCTGATTCTCCAGTGGAATTGAATTGCTTTGTTTTTCAGTCATCTTGTCTACATCAAAGTCAGTCATGAGAAGATGGCAAAAAAAAAAAAAAAAGGAGTAGGGGGCCAAGGACGAGACAAATCTCTTTGGCTTTCCCTCCACACAATGCTTCTCATTTGAATTTCCCCATATATTGCTGATCACCAGTCTGAATGGTGCCCCTGATGAAGTGTTGTTTTTGTGGTTTCTCACATGAATTCCAAAGACCCCAGGGATACATTTTCCTCTTTTTGTCTTTGCCTTCAAAGTTATTTGGAATGGGACGTGTTGGAATGAAGAAACGGAGGGGTCACCAGGTCCAAACGCTGGATGCTGTTTACCAAACCTCTCACCAAGTCAAAGAGCACTTAAAATAACTGCATTCATCACAGTGCAAAACTTAAAATATTTTTTCAAGCAGTGAGATGTATTCGGGACTGATTCCCAGACTTTGTTTTAATGATCTTTCTGAGGGGTTACTGCCACAGTTAATCCAAGCATAAAGCATCATCCAGCATACATTTTTGTTTTTGATGGATGAGGTTTTCATAAACCTGAAAATTTGATCTCTTGTGCTACATTCACTTGTTTGTTACCACAAGATAAAACAAGCCTGTGAAAATATATCCAGTCATGATGAGTGTTATTTTCCTGATTGTCTTATTTTGCTGTTTATTATCATCTTTTGTGATTTTATTTTAGGAGGCTGTGTAGTTAAGCCTAAGATATTACACTACATTAGAAATTTTGGCTAAATTCTTTTGGCTAAATGTAATATATGAAAAACACTTTAAAGTGTAAAAACATCCTCACATCCAATGTCTGAGGCTCCACAAGTTTTGGAAAGTGTCTCTTTCCAGTTTCACTTTGCAGTCTTGAAAAGCGTCACTCTGCTGCCCCCTGCTGTCAGAATTTAGAAGAACAGTGTAAACGGATATTTTTTAAGTGATACATCAGTATCTACCTTACAGGCTTTGCTGTCTATCTATACATATATTAGTATCTATATATATCTAAATATCTATATCTATATCTATAGATAGATAGATCTATCTATCTCTCTATCTATCTGTTGTATAAAATGTAAATAAAAACAGAATGCAATGATTTGCGAATCTCATAAAACCCATATTTTATTCACAATATAACATAGAAAACATATCAAATGTTCAAACTGAGAAAATGTACAATTTTCAGAAAAATATTAGCTCATTTTGAATTTGCTGGCAGCAACACATGTCAAAAAAGTTGGGACAGGGCCATGTTTACCGCTCTGTAGCATCCCTTCTTTTAACAACAGTCTGTAAACATCTGGGAACTGAGGAGACCAACTGCTGGACTTCTGGGAGAGGAATGTTGTCCGATATATGATTCTAGCTGGTCTTCTTTGTCGTATTTTTCGTTTCATGATGCTTGAAATGTTTTTACTTACTGAAAGGTCTGGACTGCAGTTCAGACTCGACTATGAAGCCATGCTGTAATAGATGCAGTATGTGGTTTAACATTGTCTTGCTGAAATAAGCAAGGCCTTCCCTGAAAAAGACATCATCACAGATCACAGGATCACAGATGTGCAAGCTGCCAATTCCATAGGCACTAATACAGCCCCATACCATCAGAGATGCAGGCCTTTCAACTGAGTGCTGATAACAAACCAGATAGTCCCTCTCCTCTTTAGTCCAGAGGATACAGTGTCCATGTTTTTCAGTATAAATTTCAAATCCGATTCATCTGACCACAGAACAGTTTTCCACATTGCCTCAGTCCATTTTAAATGAGCTTTGGCCCAGAGAAGACGGCAGCCTTTCTGGATCATACTCACATATGGCTTCTTCTTTGTATGATAGAGCTTTAACCTGTAATTTTTGTATATGGCACAGCGAACTGTGGAAGTGGAAGTGAGCCCATGCAGGGATTTCCATTACAGAATCATGCCTGTTTTTAATGCAGTGCCGCCGGATGGCCTAAAGATCATGGGCATGTAGTATTGATTTTTAGCCATCTCCCTTGCGCACAGAGATTTCACCAGATTCTCTGATTTTTTTGATGATATTATGTACTGTAGATGATGAGATATTCAAAGTCTTCACAATTTTACATTATTCTGAAATTGTCCCACAATTTGTAGATGCAGTTTTTGTAGATTAATGAACCTCTGCCCATCTTTACTTCTGAGAAACTCTACCACTATAAGATGCTCTTTTTATACACACTAATGACCAGTTGCCAGTTAACCTAATTAGCTGAAAAATGTTCCCCAAAGTGTTTCTTTTTAGTACCACTTACTTTTCCAGCATTTTGTTGCCCCTGTCTCAACTTTTTTGAGACATGTTGCTGCCATCAAATTCAAAATCAGCCAATATTTTTCTCAAAATGGTACATTTTCTCAGTTTAAACATTTGCTATGTTTTCTATATATTATATTGTGAATAAAATATGGGTTTATGAGGTTTGCAAATCACTGCATTTTGTTTTTATTTACATTTTACACAGCATCACAACTTTTTTGGAATTGGGGTTACATTTTACTGCTATTCTATGTTTATACCAATTTCTTTGCTTTTTTTTTTTTTTTTTTTGCT
>VUQI01060472.1:10615-27005 GCA_015106735.1 Paratilapia polleni | reverse complement strand
AGTTTTAATTTTTTTTTAAAAAATAAAAAAATAAAAAAAAAAAAAAAAAAAAAATTTTTTTTTTTTTTTTTTAGAAAACAAATTTTAATTGTATAAACGTATGATTAAGGTAATGCACAAAGCAGCTGAGAGGACTGTCATGCAAAGTAAGAAATGAAAACATATTTTCTTGTGGGAACATGCTCAGTTATCATTCAGCCAAAGTTAGAATTTGGCAGTGTCCTTATCACATAAATGGATCTGAGTAATCTCATGCCAACCGGGAAGGGCTCTGAGTTAGAAATCATTTGTCAATGAGATGTCATGGACTTCACTGTTATTTTAGACCATCTTATGTAGTTCAAGCTCTTCTGTGGAAAGGAAAAAAAAAAGCTGAGTGTATTGTAGCTTCATACCAAGAGTGCACATGTGGCAGCAGGCTAATCTGGAGTAAGAAAACAAGTCAAACAGGACACTTGTCGGTTTGATTCAGTCCAGTACTTTTTAGGTCAGACACTGAAAAGCTGATGAGATCTCAGTTTGAAATTCAACGGCTTGAAAAGTTAAGTGCAAGCTGAAGAACATACACTACTTCAGTGTAAGAATATTTAATGTTACACTGAGGCTTTTAACCTTTGTGTGGATGATGATTGTCCCAGTAACAAAAAAGTTTCCACTTTCAATCTGTCACTGAGATATTCTTGCTGACTTTATCTTGGCAGAGGTATTATTATAATAACAGACAGGAGAGTTCAACAAGGTTATTTTTGCTGTAGACTTGAGGCCAAAAAACTCTGAGAATCAGTCAATCACAAACAACCAAGTCAAAGAAAATTTTACAAACAGAAATTTGCCATACTTAGAGTATATCATGGGATTAAATATATGTATGTTTAACAACAAAGAATGCATATCTGACAAAAGAGGAGAAGACATACACTGGCATTCATTTATAAGTCAGTAGCTGTGGTTTGAGATGGGAGTGTTTTACTGGAGATGTGGGCTGCAGGACCAGACTGGCACCGAGCTGGTTGACAGGCAGTCATGTAGAACTTTGCAGAGCGATGTGGTACAGGTCAGTGGTATTGTGAACTGAACAGAAAAGTGGAGTAACTCGTCTGAGGGCACACCACTCCTAGTGTGGGAATGTAGCCAAAAGTCAGTGGCAGCTGAGTAAAAGACATGATGGTAATTATCACCTGTGATGCCACAGATACAGCCATTTTGTAAACAGAGAATCACGTTCAGGATAGTCAGGCGTTGAGTTGGTATTACATTTGTCGTTCGGCATTTGATTTAGGACTGCTGAGTTTGACTCGTTTTGAATATGATGTTGACTTTTTGGTCTGTTTGAGAGCCAGTATTGTTTGGTCTGTCACTAACAGAGCAAAGTCAGGCATCTTGTAATCCAAGGATTAGGAAGGTCTGGGAGTGGTGTCTAAAATGACTACTGTAAGTAAAGGAGTCGGCTGTGGTTTACCACATGTGCTTGTGTTTAGAGAGAAGCCTCAACACATGCAGTTATTTCCTTTCATCACCAATGCAGCTTTGCAGGTGCCTCAATGACAAGTCATTTCAAAACTGCTCTTCCCACTGCACTCAAACTACACGTATCACTTATTTATTTTCTCCACAGTGATGTTGTTCAGTGTTCAACCCCTTGTGCCCTATTATGGTTATGAACTGGTAACAAATCTCTATTTGTGTTTCATATTACAGTTATTATTGAAAATTATTGCTATTTTGTTTGTCAAAATAAAATAATATATCTTCATAATCAAATCACTAATAGCCTGACAACATTGAAAAACACCAATTACCCCATTTCAAATTTTGTCTTTTCTGACAGGTAATGACAGGTAATAATCGGAATAGAGAAAGCACGTGCCTGAATAAGGAAGTCAGTTTCAGGTCCTGGTCCCGACCTGGCTCACTGTCACTCTGTCAGGGTTTACATCCAGATGATTCTGAACGTGAGTAACATCTGTGTTTTTCCTACTATGGCAAGACAAAAAATATCTGCTGTGAAAAAGGGGTCTGCTGTGCAGGTTTTTCTAAATAGTGCACAATATTAGCCCAAAGCAAATGAATTCTCTGACGTGAGGGTAAAAGTGCATAAACATTGATAAGTATCTGTGTTAAATGGTGGTGTGGTACTTCAGTGGGAAGTGTAGTGGCGGTTCTGAGAGGCAAAAACCAAGCAAAGCTTGGTGTGCAGCTAGACATCACTCGTCTCACATACAAACCTCAGAGTATCCTGTTACCCAAACAGGTTCAGACCATTTGTAGCCTCATAGCACATACACACCCTTCAATCTTTATAACCATGTCAACATGCAGGAAGAAGAGGAGTAAAGGTGTTGAGCCACCTGATCTGTTAAGAGAAGTTGGTGTTCTGGACTAGTGCAGCTCTGTAGTCACAGTCTGTGCATAAAAGATATTCATGGTATGACTGCAGGGAAGTTCCTGATTTCAGCAAGCTGAAAAGCCTCTGTTTTTCTTTCAAGCACTTGTCCTGGCTGCTGGTAACTTGCCAAAAACCAGTGCAAGCAAAAGCATTCTACAGAGCAATACTTCAATGTAAAAGTACAACCACTTTACTACTTTGACTACTTCACTTTATTGTTGTATTGCTGATCACCAGAATTCAAATTACAAACACAAATTAAATAGAATAGCCTCTCTCAGATTGTTAAAGTAAGCGCCTTTATATATTAGAACATTTTAAATCATCATACTGTATTTTTACAATGAGCCTCCAGACAAATGTAGCAGAGAGAGAGAGAGAGTTAAAACACTTCTTTCTGCAGTTATATACCCCCTCTAATCAATCAAATTACAGTTTACATCCATGTCAGTCCAGACTCATATATATATATATATATATATATATATATAGCAAAGACTTTGAAGGAAGTGAGTAGGTGAGCACCAAAGAATCATCAGTAACCAGCCAAATGTGAAATATGATCACGACCTTCTGTTCCTGACTTATTGCACTGTATTGCAATGGATTTTTGCATAATATTATGATGTCACAATTGAATTGATCTTTTGGATGTAGTTTATGATTACTTCATCATTTTATCCTATTAGCTGTATTATCCTACATTCGTGTGGAATTCTGTCATAATTAGCGTACAAATGTGATTTACGGTGGTGACCTTCGCCTTTAACCACCAAATTTAAATCAGTTCATCCTTGAGTCAAAGTGATCATTTGTTCCACATTTGAAGAAATTCCGTCAAGGGTTAGGTGGCATATCGGAGTCATGGATCAGACAATCGGAAAACATAATCCTTAAGTTAAGTAAAAGTTAAAAGTTAAGTAAATAAGGGTACTTTTTTGCACTTAAGTAAATCTACTTAGTTACTTTCCATCTCTGTCAGGAAACACCAGAAAATGTTTTTTGAACATCCAAAGAAAAAAAAAAAACAACCTTATTCCAGCCACATTTAATTGTTTAATGAATACATTTATCATTCATTTAATGGAAGTTTCTTATCATTCTTATAATGATTCCTGCACCCAAATCTTGACTTTTATGTTATCAGTATTAATATTATCATTTTAACGGGTGATGTAATTGAATGGTAGATCAATGACTGCATATGTATTGCAGTTTCTTGATTATAATTATTACTACTCTGCTGCTGTTTATATTCATTGTTTATTAAAAAAGTCATCACATTAAAGGGTATTGAATTGGCTTACAGCATGACATGGCATTATGCAATCAGTAATAGCATTTGTTAGTATTTCTTAATACATTTGTTGGTTTTGTTAACAGCAACAAATGTATATTCATAAAAAATGGTTCTATGTACAGTTACAGTGCTTAACAGATTTATTAGACCATTACCCAGTGTAAGGTTTATGCCACAGCTGCCCTAAATTAACAGCACTGGTAATTAATCAAAATGATTCTTTTAATGCTAAAATATAATTATTGTTATTATCCATGAATTTTCGAATTTGCTGTTTTACAAAAAAATCAGAAGAAATAGTAAAGCACGTTATAATTTTTTGAATAAAATGCCAAATTACAGTTATTTGCTTGCATTCCTCAACAGATAAAATTGTTTTAGTGATTGAATGTTATGCTCGATTCATTTCTGACTTCTCAGAGAAGTCCAGTGTGCCCGGCTCAAATTTGGGTATAAAAACATGAATTCAGTTTGAAATTCTTCACTCCTGTTCAAAGTGGTAAAACGTCGAGAACTCATTGAAAAGGAAAGAGTCCACATTAAAGCACTTCATGATGCCGGATGGTCGTTCTCGTTTTTATGACAGGTGGCCTAATAAATTTGTTAAGCACTGTATATTTCACTGTAACATTTGTGTTACAGGCAATAGCAGAGGTGCAACATGTTTGTTAGAGCTCTCTCCATCTGAAAGACATAACCATATATCATCAAGGACAAACCTCTCCTTGAAAATGTATTTGGATCTTCAAGAGGCTTTTGAGGGTTAACTGAGTAAAAAGACTCTGCATACAGCTCATAAACTATTGCACTATACTTAAAGACCAACACTTGTTGCTATAACTGAATAAGTATGGTTGGAACAGAGTGCAACAATCTCATTTTAAAGTCAATTTAAGTATATTACTTTAAATCTGTGGCTTGTTCATCATTTGGAAACATGGTGGCCGTTCTCAGATGCAGCCTTGAACCATTTTTGTCATTGTTATTGTTCTGGGTCAGAACTGAGAGTAGTGTTCGTGATCTTTGTTTTTGGCAGTTTTGCTGCATTCTTCTTTAGTCTCAGATAATTTCAGGCACACAGATTGTGTTTAGCCTGGCGCCTGGCTTTGCTCATGTAACATCAGGAGGTAAATCTATCTTTCTCTCACAGTAGGCACTGTAGTTTCCATTTGTCATTTTTACATCTCTGCCCTGGGCAGAATCATTTTGAATTGTATGAATTATCCGATTCTTTATCTTGGCAAAAATGTACACTTGAGCCTTTTTCACACAGCGCTGAATTTTTCCAGATATCACCCAAATGAGGTGCATGTAAGAACACAAATATCTAACACAGTAAGTTTGAACATTAGCTGACCTCTAACTTGCCAGATCTCTGGTACAAAGTCTTTGTGATGTCAGATCACACCTATGTGCAAATTAAGCAGTTAATATTCTGGTGTATTCACTGCTACTGAGTCATGTGTGTTACGTCCTTCATACTCTATCCATGCAGCTCCCTTGCCTAAATCACAAGGAGTATTTCCAATGGCGAGAATGCGTCTGAAACAGATTATTTCCTGATGTGCAAAAGGCCACAAAGAATGGATAACTGTGGAAAATATCCCAAGCTGATTCTCTCAGAATTGTCATAAGTTGGCGTGTTGCGATAGCAGGTTAAAAACTGGTGGTCAAACGTCAAGTTCATTATGGCCACACAAAACACAACTTTGATCATGACTCAAAATTCATACATTATTACAACAAAATATCATACACATGTTAAGCAGGCTATAATGAAGTGATTTTAAATTGCAAAGGTGAAGGGTCAGTGTCACTGTGGCATCATAATGTTCTCCAAAAACACTTTTCTAGGCATTATTCAAGTCCATAACTCAGAAACAGTAGGGAAGATTTTGACCATATTTGGCTACACGTAAATTAAGTTTCAATGACTGAGAGAGAGATGTTTTGCCAGGTGAACAATGAACACGTGCAATTTCCTTGTCACAATGTTTTTGTCACAACTCAGATACAGTTCAGATTTGAGAAGACATAGACTAATGTTTTGTCACATGTGCAGTTGACATAGACAGTGTGTGTGTGGACATAATTTTGACACCAATGGAACCCCATACATATTAGGCTGGATATTGAGTTGGTGACACCTATTAACTGAGTCTGCACAAACATGGATGTAAACTGCAACATGAAGGATCAAATTTTAGGTGGTAATTCTAGTCAGTTTTTTGTTTACTGAAAAATTCAGTAGGGTAGTTGAGAAATATTATCCTTTCAGGATTAATTTCTGTAAACCTTGTTGTTTCAATGTGCAGTAAACCTGTATACTGAAATATCAAGAAGAATATCCTGCAATTGATTGCACTCATACTTGATTACATGCACACAAACTGTCCAGTGGTGAATAATTTCATTTGCAATGCACAGTGGCCTGAAACTTTCCTGCCTTTTAAATTTTTATATTGACTTTCATCACCTGGTAAAATACTGGTCCCTGATTCTCAATGCCCAAGAATAAAGTATCCGTATTTTTGCACCTGAATGAGAAAGAAACTGAGAAAAAAAATATATGTCGTTTTTGAGGCAGGCAAGTTGCACATATTTTTACAGCATAGAGGAAAATTCAGATGTCTTGTTTTTCTATGCACCCTGAAATCACAGTTTAAAGTACACTTCTGACAGTATGAATAACATCATCAATAACATCATATAAAGAGTCATAAACTCTTCATTCAAAAATTATAATGTCGAAGTCATTATTAACTATTAATATAATAATAATTTGCAGCGACAAAAATAACCAACTCAAACTGTCTTCAAATCCTCACATACAAACGCATACTTTTTTTCTTTTCTTTTTTGTTCCCCTGGTTGCTCACCTATTGAGATCAGTGTTTCCCTATCAGTTTAGGGGAGACAGACTGTCTGGTGAGAGCAGGTGATCATTATCTACTGTCCTCAGCGGACAGACGGGCCTGCTGTTCATGTCTCACTGTCTGTGGGTGGTATGCTGGGCTCTGATACCTGCACTGCTCATACTTCTGTGCCTGTAGCATATTAAGAGCTGGAAAACCCCAGCCATCACGTGCCTCAGAGCTGAAACAATGTGTAAAGCTGTGGAAAGGCAGCTGCCTGTAACAGATCACAGATCAATGCAAATGTGTGTGTGTGCGCATCTGTGTTGTTGTGAGGGCTTATTTCATAGTCTTCCACACCTAAATGAAGAGCATAATTTTCACAGCTTGCAATAAATAAACTGCTTGGGCTTGTTGGTGAAGAACAAATCTACAGTTTCATATTGTGTATTATCCTGTCAATTGCCTTTCTTAAGGGAGTAGCAGATCAGATGTAGATAAGATGTTTTGGTTGCTGTGTGTTAGAACATTACAATGTGTCACTCACATAAACGCAATGCACCTGAATAAGTCTTTGATCGTCCTGCTTCAAAGTGAGAATATTTTTTATTGCAGTTAAAACACAGTCATTTGACCCCTGCTTCAACCTAAGCAACCTGCGCGGTTTCACATACAGTGGCATAAACAGTGTGAGAAACCCGGTGAGATCAAAGCAGGCAATAACAGCTGCGCGGTACCTGTGGGAGGAGTGTGTGTGCACCTGCAGACACAATCATAGCGCTGCCTTGCTTACCGGCAGATAGCAGTCCCAGCCGGACCTACAAACGGTTAGCATACCTGAGCCATGGATGCAGAGGAGAAGTCCCCCGGCGACCAAGGAGTGCAGCTTCTGGACATCAGCTCCAACTCGTCCTCTTGTGAGCCTAAAGGTGCGGAGGAGACCGGACAACTGGAGAAGCCGCCGTATTCATACGTGGCTCTCATCGCCATGGCCATCAAGGACAGCGAACACAAGAGACAGACTCTGAGCGGAATCTATCAGTATATAGTTTCCAAGTTCCCCTACTATGAGAAGAACAAGAAAGGCTGGCAAAACAGCATAAGACACAATTTATCTCTCAATGAGTGCTTCGTCAAGGTGCCCAGGGACAGCGGAGGGGACAGGAAGGGTAACTACTGGATGCTGGACCCCGCATTTGAGGACATGTTTGAGAAGGGAAACTACCGACGGAGGAGGAGGGTGAGGAGACCCTACAGACCCCCGAGCGTGCCTTACCTGAGCGGGAACCCCGTGGAGTATCCCGAGTCGCTCTACCTGCAGCCTTATGCGAGCAGCTCCTGGAGTGTGTGCCAGCCCAGCCCCACCCAGCCGACCGGATACCCAGGAGCCCAGGTCATCACGGGACACAGTCGCAGCGTGTCCCCCAGCGCCTCGGTGAGCTCGTACTGTCCGCCTGCCCATTTCCACCATCCTCCCTACGGCGCTTACCACCGCCACCCGCCCGTGCTGGTCCCCCACAACGGGTATCCTTACGGTGGGGTGACCCAGCCTATGAGCCCGGATGGAGGCACCGTTTCTGTGGCTTGCAGCTACCAGCAGTTCACCTCCTATGCCAGGCCGGCGGACGCACCGCTCGCTTATTTATTAGAGCATTAGGACTTTGAGTTATTCTGAGCACTGACAGCAAGTTCACGTCTGAGTTCTTCTGTTTTACCATTTCAGTTCGGCTGTCACTGGCTTGTCAGGTGCTTTAGTTTGGTAGTTTGGTAGTTTCAGATGACTGGTGATTAACTGTTAATGAATAATGTTGTTGGTGAACCTTTTTGTACAGTTTTTGTACAGTTTCAAAAGCCAAAGAATTACAGTCAGCGGGCCTACCATGTCATTTGGCTTCAAACTGGCACCGATCAAGTGTGAACTGCGGGAAGACAGCTGATTTAAGTCTGAGGTTTGCTTTATGTGTTTTGTTTTGTTTTTTTTCTACAGCGGGTTATCGTCTTAAAAACAAGTAAACTTGTGTTCATTTTTCTATTTTTTTATCAGTGGTATATTATTGTTTGAATAGGCCTATACATTTGTTGTAACGTTATTTATTTCTTTTCTCTGGATTTATCCAAATGTCTGAGCTGCTATAACAGTTGATGACACTGAAGCACTGACCAGTTTTCTCATTCGATTCTGAATGTTTGTTCATGTAAATACATCAGGTTTGTTGAAATAAAAAGTTATTTTTGCATCAGAAACTCTCACTGCTTCACTTCACCCTTCACTGATTTATGCTGTTTTACAGTTATTATTATTATTATTATGAGTCGTTATAAGAAAAGACCAGAGTGTTACATTTTGATTCAGAATATTATGAAGCTATGATAACTATGCTGACTTTATAATGGATATTAGCTGTAATAATAATAATAACAGACCTACGTGGGGTTTTTTTAAGTATGACAAGTTAAACATTTAAAAGTTTTCACTTGTGTGAACTAATGGAAACTTTTACAAGAAGCAGAAAGAATAATATGCTATGGACAAGAAGTATGGGTGTAACAGGTACCCTGTTTTCTTTTTAAAAAATTCTTAAAAATCTGATGTTTCTAAGCACTTTTCTTTTCTTAATACCACGCGTTTCCTTGAAAGACAAATTAATGGTTTAACATTAAACGAAATTTAAACTGTAGCAATTGTTCCTCTTATAACACAATAATACTAACTAATAATAAAAGTACAAAGGGGGCTTTTTAACCGCATTATAATATTATCATAGTCCTTGTCCTCTACACTACGAGTTGCTTGAAGTCAAGCAAAAATATGTTTAATTTCCACTTTGATAAATAGTGCCACACAAAAGACACAACTAATGCCTAAATGTGTTATTTTATGTAAAGGAAAGTCGGTATCGTACGTGGTACAGTGGACAGCAAAGATTTAATGAAACATATTGGTACGAGTCCTGGTGCTTACGCATTTTCCGTTTCCGTTACAGGGGCGTGAACAAAAGGAATCAGTTGCCGCGTGCGCTCTCTCGCGCCGTGTTTTGCGATTTTAAAACACTACGTTTAATTTCAGCAAAAATGGAGACGCTTAACAAGCTTTTGTTGGAATATCCTGAGTTAATGTATAGTGGAGTCGGAGCCACAGCGTTTGTCGCCGGTGGAGCGCTGATATATAAAATTGCCACCAGGTAACTTCGTTGTGTTTCTAGCTAACGATAGATTCACATTCACGTTAGCACAAGTTAGTAAAGCGTGTGTGAAAATTTGCGTTGGTTGATCTGAATTGTGACGTTCAAGAAATAATGCTGCCAACAAACATCATGTAAATGCATGTCTTCTCAAGAGTGGTCTGTTCATTTACGCTAGCCCCAGCGCTAATTTACCAGACTGTGGTGCTAAGTTTATTTAACTTGTCACTTAAAAAAAAAAAAAATTATCTGTCGTTTGCAGAAAGAAGCCCACTCATGCAAGCGTTAACTGCTGGTTCTGTAATCAGAACACAGTGGTGCCCTATGGGAACAGGAACTGCTGGGATTGTCCCAACTGTGATCAGTACAATGGCTTCCAGGAGGTAAGTTTGAAAAGTGTTATACAGTTGTGCAACAGTATTTTAACTTGGTCGTTAAATACGGTAAATTTTGTTTTATTTTTTCACTGTTAAAATAATTTTTGTTGACCTGCCTGTGTTTTCAGAATGGGGACTACAACAAACCCATCCCCGCTCAGTACATGGAGCATCTGAATCATGGCATATCTGGAAGCCTTCCTTCATCAGAGGCACCCAAGACTCTGCAGTGGGTCAACTGTCAGATGCTGCTATGCCGGAAGTGTAATAATAACCAGTCTGCAAAGATCAAACAGTTGGCCTCATATACCCCGAGGGATGATGTATGTATTTTGCTCTTGTCGCTTCATATTATTTCACTGCATACTGTTGTGAAGAATAACACTGAATGTGGTTCCTTTCTGCTGCAGGAGAACTATGATGAGGAAATTGAAGCCTACAAGCATCACCTGGAGCAGACTTATAAGTTATGCAGACCATGTCAGACAGCAGTGGAGTACTACATCAAATATCAAAACCGCCAGCTTCGTACAGTGCTTCTTAATCATCAGCTGCGGCGCACCCGGGAATCAGACATGGGGTTTGTAAAGGTCAGTGCAACCCAAAGTCCCAGATCTTGCTCTATCAGGCAAAGTCTGTGAGTAATTGAATGAACGAATGTACGCGAAACACAATAAGTGACCAAATACTGTGGCATGCAGGGTGTTTGTCTTTTAGCCATATATTAAAGAAGAGGCTCATTATAACCGAAATGAAAAAGAAACTGGCCTAATTTTAACTTTTTTCTACTATACCATGTTAGTGCTTTTACATGTTCAACATAATTTTTTGATCCTGAAATGTAAGGGGCTCAGTTACTCTGTCGTTACACCTTATGACATAATGCCTTATCAATAACCACTTAATATGTATCCACATCCTCTCTGGCCTGCTCAGACATAATAGCCAATAAGCTGCCACTGAAGCAATCTGCTGTTTTCTTGTTTTCAAGCTCAGCTGACTGGAATCGGTGCATGCACACAATCCATTCCAATGTCTTTTCTGCATTTCAGTATTTTCATTTAAAGTGATCAGTCAACTGTTTCCAGCTCTGTTCAGATTAAGTTGTCAGTACAGCAACACTTTCTTGTTTTTGCATATTAAAAATTTCTCCTTTCAGTATAGTCTCAGTATTTTATGACATTAGTTTGTAAATGCTAAAGCTTAGTCTTTTATGTGAATGTGCCCAAAGCTGAGCTAAGAAGCCCAGAATTACTACAGCCAGTTGTTTTAAGTCACTTCTGATGTCAGGTTTTAGAGGATCTGAGTGAAGGATATTTAAACACTATTGTTCCACTAATAGAGTGCATAAAGTTGTGACTCTCTTATTCACAGTGACTCATAAATGCAGTCTAGTTCCTGTAACCTGTTTCTTCCTAAAACACTGAACTACAGCTTAAAAGGAGCAGTTTTTTTTTTTTTTTTTTTTAGTTTGTTTAATTGACATTCGCACCCATGTTGTTTAGTTCTTATAGTATGTCGACATTATGTCTTATTAATTTCCATGTCACAATGAAAATGTGTTTTCTCTCCTGCAGAGTGCCCAGTCATTGTCTTCGCCCCTGGGGGTCATACTGTTGCGGGCCCTTGCCTTCCTGATATGTGCTTTCCTAGTCGCCACAATTTTCAGTGAATTGCCAGACCAGCCTTCTTCACCTGATGACCCACAGACATTAAGTGGGGGGGTCGTTCCTCCAAAACCTAAACTCCACAATGAGTCTGCTCCCAACGGTAACAGCAGTGGTGCCGCGCCTGTGTGGCAGGGTCTGCTGGAGCTGCTCCCTGACAAGGCCACAGAAAATGCCAAGCTGGTGTGGCAGCATGGAAGGGACAACCAGCTGGCTGTAGTCTCTGTTGGCCTGTTGACTTGTGTTACTGCTATCTTCTTAGCAGGACCTGCAAGGTAAGCAGTCACCATTTTATTTTCCTTTGAATAGGGTGTTCAGAGTTTCCAGTTGAATTAAAAAACATGTCTTGCTATATTTTCAGGTTGAGGAGAATTGATGCTGTGGCCTCTGTCCTGTGGTTCTTCATCCTGTGCCTCTACCTGGCCGAGAGCTACGTGACTGGTGCCTTGAGCTGGATGGACACAGCGAAGCTTGTTAGCATCGCCCTCTGTTGCCTTGTCAGCTTTGCTGCTGCGGTGGCAACTCGTAAACCACTGGGTGCACGGAGAGCCAGATACCGAAGGTCAGAACAAGAGCAGTAATGTTCACACTGTTTCAAACATGGGATTATGCAAAGGGTCCTCTCTCCATGAGTGGTTTGTGTTCGTATTTACCAAGTACCCAAATGCATTAATGAGTGTTGTTAGTGTATCTATAATTTTGTAATTTCTTTGAATTCACTGTCCATTTTTATTTATTTACCCTCACTCTTTTACCTCTTTGTGAGAATGACTGTGACGTTATGACACATGAATGGTAATCTCCAAGTAT
Source organism: Paratilapia polleni (assembly GCA_015106735.1). Lineage (NCBI taxonomy): Eukaryota > Metazoa > Chordata > Actinopteri > Cichliformes > Cichlidae > Paratilapia > Paratilapia polleni. The sequence continues at coordinate 14,428 of VUQI01060472.1, read as the reverse complement.
GGCGCATGATCTGAGCCAGTCCCCTTTGCTTAATCACACCAAACCCCACCTTCAGCCACACAGGCACGTATTTTACAGGTGCCTGATGTGTGTCAAATTTTAGCGGTTAAATTAATTTTGCAGTAAATAGTATTGGTGCACAAAGATAAGATAGTACTGTATCCTTCTGGCTGGAATAATTGTTATTGAATTCTTATTGTTTTTACCTTTTCACTGAGAGAAACAGCTGAGGAAATATTTCAGTAATCATGATGTCAAAAAGGAATTATTAATAAGCCAACTCTAATAAAGTATTAATAGTTATAAACTCCTAAGAAGATTAACAAGTAAACTTTATAGAATTTTCTTTCTGCCAATATTTCAAGGAATTTCTCTTCTCTATTGATATGTGACTGATTACATATTTAGTGTCTTTATTACTACACCAAATATGTGTTGGACTGGTTGCTGGTAAACAAAATAAGCTCATATTACAGCCAGTATAGTGGGATGTTAACATTTTAGTTCTCAGCTACTATTAACTGTATTTTACACTTTACGTTTAAAGGTGCTTGAATGTACTAATTTAACACTGTGTTAAAGCTGTGGGTTTTCTAACTACAACTCATTGCATGAAATACTAATTTATGTAAATACTTGAGGTCACACTCAAGATGTGGTATTTGAGTAATCACATGCATCCTGTATTGCTTCGCATTATCTACAGATTTTGAACAAAGGGTGACCATGGATATATCCTAATGCAACCTGTTCTGTTTTTGTTTTTTGTTTTTTTCTTTAGCTCATGTCTTGGGCAGAGCTAGGTTACTCGGAGCACGATATGTAGTTATGTTGGCTGACAGACACTGCATGCAAAAGTTGCATATTTTAAACAACATTTGCTGCTGTAGTTTTATTTTTTAACAATAGAAATGTTAAATTCTCTCAGTGTAGGGACTGGTTTAAGTATTATGATGGCTGAGAATACAGTTTGTTTTTCCCAAATTCTGCGGTTCTTCTCCTGTCCCCATTGTTGCTGTGATCTTGTAACCTTTTGATTTCCATTTAGACCATTATACTCTTTTCGTCTCACGTGAAATGATGCATGGCCTTCACTGTAAGCAAATAATCCCTGCAAAACACATTTTCTTTGTACAGTATGGTGCACAAGAGTTAAGCACTGAAAGTAAAGTTTTAATTATGTTTAAAAAATTGCACAAGGAGGATTTTTTTTATTCAGTTAACTTAAAAGTACAGTAAACAAAGAGGGAGAAAAAATCAAGGCAATGACCATTGTTTTCCCTTGAAATGGCATCAGTTCTCATCAGTAGACTAGCACACAGTTTTTCTGTGTACTTGGCAGGTAGGTTTTTAAAAGGTGCTTGGAGAACTTGCATCAGTTCTTCTGTGGATTTAGGTTCCCTTTGTTGCCACTCTCACTTCAGACTGACAACAGTCTTGAAATCAGGGCTCTGTGGTGCTCATTCCATCATCAGCAAGAGCTCCTTGTGTCTTCAGAGAGTTTTATATACACTCACTGGCCACTTCATTAAGTACACTTTGTTAGTACTGGGTTGGATCCCCTTTTGCCTTCAGAACTGCCTTAATTCTTCGTGGCATAGATTCAACAAGGTGCTGGAAACATTCCTCAGAGATTTTGGTCCATATTGATGTGATGGCATCACACAGTTGCTGCAGATTTGTCAGCTGCACATCCATGATGCTAATCTCCCGTTCCACCACATCCCAAAGGTGCTCTATTGGATTGAGATCTGGTGACTGTGGAGGCCATGTTCAAGAAATCAGTTTGAGATGATTTGAGCTTTGTGACATGGGTCGTTATCCTGCTGGAAGCAGCCATCAGAAGATGGGTACACTGTGATAACAAAGGGGTGGACATGGACAATAACATTACTCAGGTAGGCTGTAGCGTTTAAATGATGCTCAGTTGGTATTAATGGGCCCAAAGTGTGCCAATTACACCATTACACCACCACCACCAGTAGCCTGAAATGTTGATACAAGGCAGGATGGATCCACGCTTTCATGTTGTTTGCGCCAAATTCTGACCCTACCATCCGTTGTTGCAGCAGAAATCTGAGCTCATCAGACCAGGCAATTTTTTTCCCAATCTTCTGTTGTCCAATTTTGGTGAGTCTGTATGAATTGTAGCCTCAGTTTGCTGTTCTTAGTTGACAGGAGTGTCAGCTGGTGTAGTCTTCTGCTGCAGCCTATCTGCTTCAGGGTTCGACATGCCATGACATTCAGAGATGTTGTAATGAGTGGTTATTTAAGTTACTGTTGCCTTACTACAAGCTTGAAGCAGTCTGACCATTCTCCTCTGACCTCTGGCATCAACAAAGCATTTTTGTCCAGGAAACTGCTGCTCACTGGATGTTTCTCTTTTTTGGATGGTTGACTGGGAAAATCCAGTAGATCAGCAGTTCCTGAAATACTCAGACCAGTCTGTCTGGCACCAACAACTATGCTACATAGATAGGGTGGGGGAGCGCAGTCATTCAGAGGGGCTCAGAGTAGAGCTACTGCACGTCCACATTGAAAAGAGCCAGTTGAGGTGGTTTGGACATCTGAGTAAGATGCCTCCTGGGTGCCTCCTAGGTGAGGTGCTTCAGTGTCCTACCAGGAGGAGGCCCTGTGGCAGGTCCAGGACACTCTGGAGAGATTACATCTTTCGGTTGGTTTGGGAATGCCTCGGCGTCCCCCTCAGATGAGCTGGAGGAGGTGGCTGGTGAGAGAGAGATCTGGGCATCTCTGCTTAGACTGCTGCCCCTGCAACCTGAACCTGGACCCGGATAAGCAGCAGAAAATGGAATAGGGGGAAAATGTTTGCGTTAACAAGCAGTTGAACAGGTGTACCTACCAAAGTAGCTGGTGGGTGTATCTGGCTGTATGTTTGGGCTCTTTGTCATATTGCAGAATGATTTGAGCCAGGCAGTCGCCTTTCTGATGATATTGCATGATAAAAATCTCAACATGCAAAGTACCCAAAGCTTTTGCAGCATACTGTATGTGTACTTCTTTGTGTTATATATTTTATATATTACTATTAGCTGTGCTGAAAAAAATCATGCTTCAGAATAGTCTGTAGTGAGTACCTGAGAGGTACTTAGCTTGTCTCGGCATCAGTTCCTGGTGGCCTTGTTTTATCAGTGCTTGATCATTATGAAGTGATCAACTCTGCACATGCACACGGTCACCATCTTCATGAGTCTTTCCTCATGATTAATCCGAAGTGGTCCAAGTAAACATCAGATGAGATGATTGTCAATTTGCAGCTAAAATTATACCATTTCTTTAGCACTTATAACTGTTGCTTCACTTTATCGCTCCCATTAATACTAAAACTACTTTTGTCAGTATTCTAACATGTTGATGTATTATAAACTCTAATGACCGTATTAAGTGCACGTGCTAACATTTCATCTAACTGGTTTATTTGCGTTGAATAGTTTTGTTTTACTTTGTTGGATTGTAATTAATGAAAGGCGTATTTATTTTACTCTAATGAAAAGGTGTTACAAACTAATAGGAGAGTGTGCATAGATTGTATTTGTTGGTCAGAGTGCTGTAACTGTATGTTGTGCTGTTCTGTAGATGGATTCATGTTCTCAAACCAGCGCCTTTGGTGCAGTAGACTTTACATACTGTGAATGTAAGACAATAGAGATGCAGTTTGTAGGTTATGCTGAAAGTAATTTACCAGTTTTTTTTTTTTTTACCAGGTTACCAGGTAATTTATCAGGTTTTATGTGATTTGACTTTTCACCCCGATTTAAAAAGAAAAAGAAAAAATCAAAAGTACAGAATGCAATG
>VUQI01060467.1:16772-27053 GCA_015106735.1 Paratilapia polleni | reverse complement strand
AGCAGGACAACGACCCTAAACATACAACCAGAGCTACAATGGAATGGTTTAGATCAAAGCATATTCATGTGTTAGAACGGCCCAGTCAAAGTCCAGACCTAAATCCTATTGAGAATCTGTGGCAAGACTTAAAAACTGCTGTTCACAGACACTCTCCATCCAATCTGACTGAACTGGAGCTATTTTGCAAAGAAGAATGGGCAGAAATTGCAGTCTGTAGATGTGTAAAGCTGGTAGAGACATACCCCAAAAAACTTGCAGCTGTAATCGCAGTGAAAGGTGGTTCGACAAAGTATTGACTCAGGGGGCTGAATATTAATACACGCCACGCTTTTCAGATATTTATTTGTAAAAAATTTTGAACACCATGTATCATTTTCCTTGCACTTCACAATCATGTGCTACTTTGTGTTGGTCTATCACATAAAATCCTAGTAAAATACATTTAAGTTTGTGGTTGTAATGTGACAAAATGTGGAAAAGTTCAAGGGGTATGAATACTTTTGCAAGGCACTGTAACAAGGTGAAGTGAAGTGAAGACAATGACAAATGATGAGCAAAAAGGTTGTGGTATATACCTCTGTTATGACCTCTGCAGCTGCTGTAATGTCAGAAGAGGGATCAGAGTTCCCCTGAAGTCTCTGACAACGTTCCCTCAGCAACAGTTTTGTCAGCTGACCAGGTCCGCGGTTATGGTTCAGAGGAGGTTGCTGAAAAGATCTCACATGAGATTTTTTTTTTTTTATCCACTTGTCTTCAAAGCTTCTCGAAAAGCTTTCAGTTTACCCACAATGCCGCAGCAAAAGTACTAACGGGGACTTAAAAAAAGAGATTATAATTCTACTGACTACTCATCAGCGGCTCCCTGTTAAATCCAGAATTCAGTTTAATATTTTTGTCCTCGCGTACAAAGACTTGAATGATATCTTAATGACCTCACAATGTTATCCCACTACAGCACTGCAGAAACACAGGGACAGGAGTTAAAAGGTGACATTTGAAGGACTGCTTGGGGTGTGACACCACCACCTGGTGTGCAGGCTTATCTGTGGTTCCATCCAAAAGTAGAATGGAGACAGACGCCCTCTCGTCTTTTAAGGTCAAGCTTAAAACATTTCTTTTTGATAAAGCTTCATGTTCGGGCTGCATCAAGTGATCCATGACCTGCTCCACGTCCTTCCTTTCACTCCCCATGTGTTTATAGGCCATTACCTTTTGTCTAATCTCTCCTGTAGTTTATGTTTTGTCCCGTTTGTTGTTGGTGGTCTCTCTTACACTCCTCTTTTCTGTCATCTCTTCCCCTCAGCCTCAGATGGCTGCCTCACCTCAGCTTGTTGGAGATCTCTTCCTGCTAAAAGTGAAGCTTGCACTACTGAAAAATGTTTTAACAAAAAGTTAATAATGTATCGGTGGTGTGCACCGTCACCTCACAGCAAGAAGGTCCTGGGTTTGAATCCACCGGCCAGCCGGGGCCTTTCTCTGAGGAGTTTGCACATTCTCTCCGGGTACTCCGGCTTCCTCCCGCAGTCCAAAGGTTAGGTGTGAATGTGAGCGTGAACGGTTGTCTGTCTCTCTGTGTTAGCCCTGTGACAGACTGGCGACCTGTCCAGGATGTACCCCGCCTCTCGCCCTCTGACAGCTGGGACAGGATCCACCCTGAATTGGATAAGTGGAAGAAAATGGATGGATGATTTGTATTGAAAACAATCAGAGATGTTTGCTTTCATCATGAATAAATGTTAATTCAGAAGTTGGATAAAAACCGGTGGCTGCTCCACAAGCTGTGGACAGTTCTCACATAAGAAGTCCAGGATAAATATCTGTGATGTAGACTTGCAGTGTAACTTGATACTGAATAAATTGTCTTACATTTATAGTAACAGTGGATTTATCTTAGCCCTAGTTTAATGATATATAGCGCCTAAAGTCATCCATACTATGGAAAGCAATGTTCAAAGAAAAAGCAAAGGCCTTGTTTCTAGGACAGTCTTCAGTTCAGAATATTGCACATGTAATGGAAAGGTTTAAGATTCTGTTACTTGTGTGTCAAGCTGACCTTACCGAATGCAACGCTCCACATCGTCTTATTCTGTCTCCGTGTCGTCTTGCAGATACACCAGATGTTGATGTGTTATCTTTTATTACACGGTGTTCTGACTGTATTCTGTGACCATGGCAGACAGATAGCTTGTCTCTATATAATATTCCAGGCTTACGGTCCCTCTTTGTTGAAAAGCATGCAGACTGCTGTCATGATATTTCTTTCAATAAGTCTCAGAAAATCAGTTTGGTTTCAGTGCTCAATTTATTTTTCCACAACACGCATCACTTCTTCCTAACACAACATATTCCACTGGTGTTGGGGAAGAAATGCAGGTGCTTCATGCCTCTTGCACTGTTATTGTGGATATAATCCTGAACTGATTGGCTCCATTCTGCAAGTTGAAGATATTAAATTTCATTGTGCGTCCATCTGGTGTGCCTGTAATATGAAATAAATTTACAGCACATTCTGTTGTGTGTACACTCCTGTCCTAACACAATATTTGTGGTCAGGTAGCCTCAAAGTAGAGTATCCCCTTCAATCATAATAGACAAAAAGAAGTTAGAAGTAAAATTCCTTTTTAAATACATAAAAACACAGGGGGAAATATCATGGAAAAAATCAGACGACAGAATTTACTGTCCCACAACCGCTGAGCTTTAGGATTACAACATAATTTTATCATTCATCATTTTAGCTCTCTCTCCTTTTTTTATTCATTTGGGAGACTGTTTGACCAACAGTTACAGCTGCAACATCTCCTGCCACCTTTGCTTAACATGATTGATGGAACAAAAGCAATAAAACAACCAATCAGAGCCTTCTCAATCATTAATTAATTAATCTGCTCTCAGAGTCTGAGGAAAGAATATTTTCATTTGATTGTATTCATGTGTTTCTTTGCCACATTAAACTTCTTGCTCTGTACTTCAGGCTGATTCCTGTGTTGCTGTGTGTTTAGAATGTGTTGTTGAACACATGAGCTGGGCCCTGTACTACAAAGCCAGTTCAGTATACCCAGGTTATCTTTCTGTTATCTGGATTCACTTACCCTAACATCGGCAATCAGGATAAGCGGTCACACAAAGCTGGTTATCAAGTTAACCCAGAGTTTCTCCTGCACGTTCACATGAAACTTGTGCCATTAGCAGCATCTGACCAATCACAATTATGGATAAGTGTACTGGCAGCAGAGCGACTGATTTTACACAGCAAGCTGGAATTATACTATGGGAATATATGAAGAGATTAAACCCGTATTACAGACTGAAAGCAATACAGCTGCTGCACACACATCAGCAGTATGAGTGTGTGAGAGGAACATCACTTCAGAGTAATATAGTATTAAAAGTGTGCACTTTAAACGTTTTGGTCAGTAAGACTAGAAAAGATGCTATATTCATAAAGTTTAACCTATTTGAAGCCTGGAAGGAAAGCCAGTGTTGTGCCAAAACGTGATTTCTGATGTTTCGATGTGTTTTTTATGTCTAATATCTTTGCTTATATTGGTAAATAGGCTGTAGCTAACAGGATTTACACAGGGGTTATGTATAAAATAAAGAAATGACCTGTTTTGCAAGTATCCTTATGACTCTGCATTATTGCACCTACTCCATGTCCTACATTATATCTTTATAGAACTGTTATGTTATATTTGTTGCAAATTCTGCTGCCCTCTTGGCCTCTTGGTCTTCAAAAAGATGCTTTTAATGTCAGTGAGACTTTTTTTTACCTAAATAAAGGATATGTAAAAGTCACTTTGCCAAAAACTGATTGCAGCTTCCACCTTGTGACAGGAATGTTCTTTCTGGATCAAAATGACTTGATATCATTCATGACAGATTTGTTTGAGATATGTTTGACAGATTATAGGTCAACACCTCATTTACAACAGTTTAAATAACAACAATCACTTTTTGGCACACCACCATCAACAATGCCGACTGTGTAAATTAACAGACTTTTCAATATCACACCTCTATCATTCAGATACAGGAGAATCTGATGGATTATAATCGAGTGTCTGATTAATGTTTAAAGATTTAGTTTTCATTCTTTCAGCTGCAGCCTGGGTGGTGTTTAACAGTCTGAGAGTAAAGATTAAATATAAAAACGGAATTCAAACGTACAGTGTTGGTGTCCTCTTTTAGGATCATTAATGCTTATAGAACAATAAAGTTGCTGTAAAATTGTTTGCAACCAACAGGAAAAAGGTTCACAGCATAAGTTACCATGGCAGCTTACCCCGGTAAGAAGTAGACCAGAAAACCCAGAGTTGACCCTGAAGTTACCTGAATGAGACAAAATCCCGTTTCGTAGTGCAGGCCTCAGGGCCCTGGCCTCTGCTGTGTGGTTGAGACTCAGGTCATTGTTTACTGCAGCAGCTCCACCTGCTGTTCAAACTGAGGAACTGCAGATGAAAATGATGCTCTCTCACACACACCTCCGTGTTCACTGGCCCGTGTGTTTTCATGTTTGATTTTTCTCTGCATCTTTGTTCAGTACAAACGTATCAGTCTCACTTTTCTAGTTCAGGTTTTAATTTCAGTGTGAAAACTGTTATCACTGATTGCATGCACTGTAAATCTGAAATGAACAAAGTTAGCTTGGAGTCTTTGGGATATTTACCAATATGATTGTTGAAAGCTCAGCAGCTACCAACAATCAGAGCTAAATATTTAACATAGCTACTGAACACCCTGCACTCTCTGCCCTTTGACAGGAATTTGAGGAGAACTGTTTCTTTTAACTGATTTTTATTTCCCACAGAATTATTGTTAATGTCACTCGAAGAGAGAAATTACATCTTTAAGGAAATACTGAAAGTCAGCCTGTGTGCACAGTAAATAACGTAATCCTCTGCTGAGGATGACCAAGATTTACAAAACTGACTTTAAAAATTTTTTTTAATTCAATATGACCCAAAATGAGTGACTGTGCCCATAAACTCATCAGTGGCAGTCAAGCTTAAAGCACATTTAAGTATTTATGATTCCCATAAAAAGGCTAAAAACACATTAAGAAAATCCTTAGGCTACTTGTTACAGTCCCTAAATCCACGGCTCAAAGGACCCTAACACATCAGACGTCACAAGGCTGCTGCAGTTCAACAAACTTTTAACTGTGGAAATATAATTATCCACAGAGAACAAACATGAAGAAGGGAGGTAAAAACACACAAAACAGGAGGAAGGCCATGAACCGGCCACACAGAGGGCCGTCGGATCCAGGCTCCTTCCCTAAACTAATATTACTAATGTAAACTAATAGAACCAAAACCTAAAACAGGACTGTTCGCAACTCCCAACCCAACTCATAATTAAGAAACAAAACTACAAAAGAAGAAAAGGAGAATAACAACAGTGGTGATGGAGGTGATGGAGAGAGAGACAGAGACACCAACCAACCATGCTCTGTCTTCTCTGGCTTTATATGAGTGCAGGTGAGCCTTCTGCAGCCAATCAGCACAAAGAACAACTCAAAGAGGACAGAGCAGGTTAACAAGCATGACAGAAAGACAATAGCTGGATGATAGATGTGCAGGTGCACTGGGACATGTGTAACACTACTATACTGCATAATAAAGACATCAGCTGTATCCAGTGTACAAGACTTCACTGGAAACAGAAGCAGACAAAAAGATTCAGTTTTCCTGACCTACAGTGTAATGGTTCAAAAGCACGAAGACCAAAAAATGTAAATAATCCAAATTTAAGAAATCTGTCCTTTCCTCATCTTTTCCATCAGTGTCAGGGCAACCTTCATTCTCCTCTCCTCTCCTCTCCTCTCCTCTTCCATCTTCCTCTATCGTATCTTCTTGCTCACTCTCTGCTACACAGACAGACCCTCTACAAGAATGAAGCACACAGGACTGATGTGAGCCTCTTAACCTGCTTACAGCCTCATACTGGTTTCAAGCTGTTTGGTGCTAAGAGACATCAGAGGTCAAACGAGTTGATCAAGACACACCAATAATATAATGTAATTTTATTGATACATGTCCAAACGTATTTGTTTTTTATCCAACTGTAACACTATAATTACAGTACCATGGCTGTGTAGGCCCAACAGCAGCATGTTAAAATGTGTTTAATTAGGTTTATGTGCAATGATATGACGTATAACAGCCACTTTCTGTGAGTGTTCCTTTGATGCTGTCAAACACACAACTCAGAGATGTGATATACGGCAGTCTAACGATCTAATGGGTGTACTGGGTGATTTAGTGATACATGAAAATGTTTACGAGCATACACAGGTATGCTGGCATGCTGCCTGACAGTCTTTCATTAGAACTAGCAAAATTAAATTTGATTTTATTTGATTTTTTTAGATTAGCCCGAAACACACTGGCTTCCTCAATATGCCCTCCTTACCTCACAGCTGGTCCATCATACCACAAAGCTTAACGCTACATGAGCCCCATCATTTGGAGAGGGACCTGCTGCTGCTTCTAGCTGTTATTGAAATGAATTCTGACAGATATACTGTCACATCTGAGCTTGTCTTTAACTGCTGCTGATAGCTAAACCACTCCTAACCTGTTAGTTGTGCTCTGCTCACGTTTCTTTTGAAAGAAATGTGTGAACAGCTGACCTCCCTGAGCTGCTGCTTTCTCTCCCTCTCCTTTCTTTACTTGGAGTCTTTGACTTTGCTTTCTTGGGGAAAGGCGTGACTCACAGTGCGCATTAGCAGTCACCTACACAGAATAAATTAGGTGCTGGAAAGGTGAGTCCACTGTGGATTAAACCATTTTGTCTCATTTGTAAGGAGTGAAAGGGACATCAGAGATCACATTTCTTCCTCATTCTGATGCTCAATTTGAACTTCAGCAGGTCATCTTGACCATGTCTAAATGCACTGAATTGTCGTCATGTGATTGGCTGATTAGAGATTTGAAAACGCGTACCTAATAAAGTGGCCGGTGAGTGTAAATATAGTTTTTCATAAAAAGGTACAAATCAGTTCCTAAAAATGTTTAACAATAAAAGCCTTCTTAAGAAATAAATGTATGAGCTTTTAATTTGAAAAAATCCAGGAAGTTTCAAATGAACATTGTAATGCAGTAACTTTAAAGAGGCGGCAGTAAGGCGTCACAAGTTGTAAAGATTGGTAGATTGTAATGACTGTTCAACAAACAGGAGTAAGAGAAGGGTGGTTCTCTTCAGCAGTTCATGTGCATGAAGGTCAGTGACTTTAAGAAGAAATAAAGAGTTCTAACAGTAATTTTGGTTAACTTTTAACGTTTGAGTTGCACCTCAATTCATTTTATTTTAACTCTTTAACATGTAAACCAGCAGCCAGCAGTGACCTCAGTAATGCAAGTTATGCAGTAAACATTTAATGCATAGACTTAAATGGTCTGACAGCATCATGTTCAGAAACAAAGAGATTACTTTTTTGTGACAGTTTGACATGAAAGCTCGTTATTTATTTAGACTACACGTGCACGACCGGTCCCAACACCGGGCGTTGTGCCAAAAAGTAACGTGTAATTTATCTGTATGATGAGTTTTGGGGCTATTTCCTATTTTAATTGTCCTACTTGTGCATTTAACTGTTTGAGTTCGTTCTTCAGCCGCTGATGCTGCCCAAAATAAAATGTAAAGACTTTTCCGGTGTTATGTTCGCTGTAGACGAAGATCACACAGTTAGCGCACCGAAGCATCCGCTTTAACCAGCCTGCACACTGACACAAGAAGAGGCGCAAACCATAAGTGGAAACCAAAGTAAAAGTTACGCCTTTTGAAAAGTCTTCCCACACACATTTCCTAAACAGTGAACACAGTTCTGTCGCTTTTCTACTTCTAATTCCGCTGCAATGCTTCATTCATCACATTAATTATTTGATAAAGGCTCCTTTATCTGTTACTGTGGCTGAACATGAAGGGCCAGTCACAGGTTTATTTGTGGGTGATTCTCTCAGACCAGTGCCCTTTGGATCATACTTTTTATTTGAAAAAAAAAAAAGGCCTATAATAATTGGATGTCTGATAACTTAATCCGATAGTGGATTACTTAAATATTTTAGAAAATATAATTTCCCACCTCAGGCATTAAATCACAGTCATTATTAGGCATTTATTTCTCACTAAAATCCATTTTGAACCCCATGTGATCATGATTTGAAATGAAGCTGAAGTAAATCCTTGTAGAAACCTAATGAGATGTCCCTGGGTGAAGATCACTTATTAAACATGTAATTTTTTATTAAAAAATACTCACAGATTCACTGCCAAAGCAGGTCATGAGAACTTTACGGCCTTCGTGTTTTCTGAAAGATATGTAAAAACGTTAGGATTTGATAAGACTTTAATATGTTTTTCTGATTGTCATTAACATTAATCTAATAATTTCCTATTATTTAAATATTAATAAAAGTCTATCCAGTAACAGGGTTGAACTCAGTGTTATGGGGTTGAAAATGGTGCCGTGGTTGAAGGAAAGATCATCATTTCAATATGATCTGCATTCATTTACCCATGAAATTAATGATATAAGGTTAAATATAAAGGGAAGTGAAGTGTATTCTGAAACTAAGTACACCCCCATGGTACAATAGTTTATAGAAGCACCTTTTAGCAGCATAAGATTTAAGTAATTACTTTAAGTAATGGTTTTCTGTATGATTTTTATCAGTCTCTCACATCATGTGGAGGAATTTTGGCCCTCTCTTCTTTGTTGCTTCAGTTCATTGAGCTTTATGGGCAGCTCTATTAAGGTCTTTGCCTGGGACCAGGCGCGTCGTTAGCCCTGGGCGTCCGTGGCTATCATAAAATAAATGTTTATTTAAGGACAGGATTATTCAGGTTTACATTCCAGATTAGAGATCACCAGGTATGAAATCATCGCCTACTGACCAATCAGTTCTCCGGAAAATAGCGTCACCATTCCTGGAGGATCCCTCAGACCTCTGTGTGTGGACAGTAGGAGGGTCTAAAGTTTTTTAACTGCATCTAATGTCTTTGTGTTTCCCAGATGAGCATCGGTAAGAAATATCGATTTTTAGACGCAGCTTTCCTTGTTTTTTTCCTGTTGGTTGCAAACATTTTTACATCAGTTTTGTTGTTCTCTCTATATATATGTATATTATAATAATATATATATAAATCAGGACACCTATTTGTACTTGTGGACTTTATATGAATCGCTCGTAGACTAAGCCTCCATTTGAATTCAGTTTTTGCATTAATTCTTTATTTGTTCTCAGACCATTAAACAGCATCTGGGCTGCAGCTGAAAGTAAAAACTAAAACTGTCGTATCCAAATTTAAACATTCATTTAATGGAAATACTCAATTATAATCCATCAGATTCTCCCATGTCTTAATGACAGAGCTGTGATATTTAAAAGTCTGTTAATTCACACAACTGGCATATTTGCCGGCTTTTCTTCCTGCCTTCAAATAGACTAAACTTCATTAAGATAGCAGCTCTTTTCCGGTCTTACTGTCCAAAATGTTTAAAGCGCTCACACATTCATACAGAGCTTTTAACACTAACCTGCACAGAGGTTTTCCTCTCATTTATCTGCAGCAGCTGTGTTACTTTCAGTCTGTATTTTTCATATTTTTCTAATATTATAGTTTATTCTTCTTTGTAAAATCAGCCGCTCTACTGCCGATACACGAATCCATAATTATGATTGGTCAGATGCTGCTAATGGCACCCCTTTGATGTTAACGCGCAGGGGAAACTCCGGGTTACCTTAGAGAGCTGATAACCATCTGCGTTCTACACGCTGAGGCTGCTGGGGGCTTCCCATGATGCACTGAGCGTTTCCTCTTCACTCTCCATGTGTTCACACACCATTGTTGCGTTTAATGATTACTAATTACTAAACTCTGCCTCTCTCTCCCACAGTGTGTTTTTTTTTGCCCTGTCTCCCTCTGTGTATTTAAAATATGTAGTAAAGAAGAGGATATTCAGAGGTTAATGTACATCATTATTTTCCATGTTTATTGAGTATTAATAAAATCTAGTGGACATTTGAAGACACTACACAGAATAGTTTGTGTGAAATAAATGTAGACAAATATAGTGCAATGACAAAAACAGTGTAAAAAGAGAGTGATTATTAAAATACTGAATGCAAAATTAAAAGGAAAAAATAAATTAACAAAAGAGGAAGTGATGTGGCTGTGAAGACAGATGTCATTAGGTGGAAAGGCCACAGAATCCAGTAGGATTAAATAGCAATGTAAGGCTGATTGATGTACATCTGCAGCTGCATTAAA
>VUQI01060467.1:0-10560 GCA_015106735.1 Paratilapia polleni | reverse complement strand
TGGAGGAGGCTGTAAAACTTTGTGAAAGGACTCAGATATGGGTCGATGAGTCAGTGAAGCTCACTTCTGACCGATGACAGTGATACTGAGGTGAGTTGTTGAGGATATCTTGAACTTTTCTGTCGGTAATCGCTGCTGTTTTTGCTGCTGTTAGCCGGTGTTAGTGAAACTTTCTCTGAAGTGGATCTAACATTGTTGGACTCGGATACTTAGCGAATAAACTCTCATATAATGTGAGAATATAATCAAACTTTTTATCAGAGGGAAAGTGTGATTTTTAGGACACTGTACCTTTAAAGCTAACATAAAAAACTGAAGCTAGCATAAGAAATCTCAAGGTAGCATAAAAAAGCTAAAGCTACAGTAAAAAATTAAAGCTAGCATAAAAAAATAAAGCTTGTATAAAAACTAGCAAAAAAAACTTAAAGCTAAATAAAAAAAACCCTACTAGCATAAAAACTAAAAAAAGTACCATAAAGGAAAGTAAAGCTACCATAAAAAAAAGAAAAACAACTTAAAGCTAGCATAACAAAATTAGAGCTAGCACAAAGAATCCTAGCATAAAAAATGAAGCTAGCATCAAAAGTTATAGCTAGTATAAAAAATTTAAGCTGAATTAAAAGAAAATAACAGTTTTTAAAGTAAACTTTAGCAAGTTAATTCCTAAAATGGGAGGCTTGAAATATTCTATAAAAGTAAGATAAAAATTGTGAGATTTAGAGATTTTTTGATCAGTTAGAGATGATTTTATTTTTTATGAATCCTTGTGATAAAAAGCTATTTTCCCACTTTAGCAACTCCATAACCTGAACCTGAAATGAATGAAAAATTGCAGGGAACTGCATAAAACGAACTCTTTGTTATTAAAAAACTGACCTTGTTGAAGTACATGCAGAAGTAAAACAGTGGTTACTACCTAGAAATATGTACCATGTCCTAAAGGAGCTAAAAGAGTTTATTTCAATTATTTGTGTTGGAAGAGGCCTAATATTTGTCCCTCTGGCTCTCACAGGTGCTGCGAGGAAACCGTGGACTCAAAATTGGCGACTCGCCATCAAACCAGAAAGAGCGTGTGACCTCCGAGTTTTTCAGTTGGCTGCGCTCCTCTACACGAGTGCTGGAGACCCCATTCGGACACCGGCAGAAGGTTGAGCTGAATGGCAAAGGCGGTGACGAGGAGTCCTCCAAGCCTTACAGGCTTTTGGGAGCGGTGTGGAACGACGAGATGTCCAGCGGCATGCTGAATAATTGGCTGAGGAAGTTGGTACAGAACTACCAGGTGATCATTATGAGAAACTGGAAACTCTGTTAAAAAAATATTGAAATTTAAGAGATAAACTTTTTCTGCAGTGTGTGTGTGTGTACAGTCTACTTACACGCAGAACAAGATGGTGAGTCTATCATAAAAATGCAGCCCTCTAAATTATTTGCATTTACAGGCTACAAATCTATAAAATTAAGTCTTTTTTGTAGTTAAGATCTGTGTTAAGTACCTTGAGCAAAAGGATGCTCTTCTAGTATGAGATGGAGACAGATGATCCACTGTGGCAATCTGGAAAGGGAGCAGCTGAAAGAAGAGCTACTGATGCTCAAGTTTCCTGACATTTTCTCAAATATTTGTGGTGAGCGCCTATACATGAAACAAGTTAAGATTTATTAATTTCTTCAACCTCTCCTTCGGGCCTGTGGGACTCAGTCAGGCACTCTCAGATGCATGCAGACATTTTTGAATACACTTTTTGTATAGTTTATTTTACTTAATATTGAATACTGTGTATTTTTTGCCTTTTCCAGTTTTGTATTTCAGTTTATATTATTTCAGCCGGGCAGCACAGTGGCGCAGTGGTTAGCACTATTGCTTCACAGCAAGAAGGTCCTGGGTTCAAATCTGGCCATCTGTGTGGAGTTTGTATATTTACCCTGTGTCTGTGTGGGTTCTCTCTGGGTACTCCAGCTTCCTCCCACAGTCCAAAGACATGCAGTTAGTGGGGTTAGGTAAACTGGTGATTCTAAATTGGCCATAGGTATGGGTGATTGTCTGTCTCTCTGTGTTAGCCCTGCAACAGACTGGTGAGCTGTCCAGGGCATACCCCACCTCTTGCCTTATAGCAGCTGGGATAGGCTCCAGCCCCCCTGCGACCCTGAATAGGATAAGCGGAAGAAAATAGATGGATAGATTTTTTTCAGCTCATAGCACCTCATACACACTTATAGAGCATAAAGTTTTACATGGTATTTAATATTGCACTTTAATAATACCCTTACACGTTCTACCTTGTAGTTGCACTAAATTATACAGTGAATCTTAAAAATAAAAGTCATTCAGACGTGAAGTAGTTTTATGTCATTCATTATGGCACAATATTTCATTAGAATACTTGATGTTGTAGTGCAGCAGCAGGTGCAGGAGCTTGTAGTCTCTTTGTTCTCCGTTGATACCAGTCAGAAGTAGTGATTAAAAACTTCAGTGTGTCCGAGGTGTAACAATGGTACCCAGTCAGGATGACACTGTCGCATTTCATAAGCGAGTTTGATAGATGATGTGGTATGTTTCAGATCATGCGCTGTTTCTGTCCTCCATACTTTTCTCTTACCATCTTTCTGGTACACGTTAATCTTGGTTTCATCTGTCCAGAGATTTTTTTCCAGAACTGTGCAGGCTCTTTTAGATGTTTTCTGGCAAAGTCTAATTGGCCTTTTTGTTCTTGAGTTTAACCAGTGGTTTGCACCTTGTTGTAAACTGTCTGTATTTCCATTCTTGAAGGTGTCTCTTGATTGTAGACTTTGATAATGATACGCCTACTTCCTCGACAGTGTTCTGAACTTGGTTAGATGTTCTGAAGTTTTTTTTTTCTTAACCATGCAAATAATCCTGTCATCATGCACTTTAGTTGTCTTCTGCAGTCTTTCAGGCCTTTTGGACTGAGCTGGCCAGTGCATTCCTTCTTTTTAAGAATGAACCAGATTGTTGATTTGGACACTCCTAAAGTTTTTGCTGCTTCTCTGATAAGTCTATTTTGGCTTTTCAGCTTAATGATGGCCTTCCTCACTTGCACTGACATCTCTTTGGGCCTCATATTTAAAATTACAGTGAAAAGCTGTGAAATACAAATTCAACACTTTGAATCAACTTCAGATATTATGTCTGCTTTATTTGGCATGAAATAAGGAGGGAACAGGCCTCATCTGGCCATGAAACTGCTTGTCAGTCAATTGTCCAATTAATTTTGAACCTCTAAAAATGAGAGACTATGTATAAAAATGTCTGTCATTCCTAAAAAGTTAATGTAAAAAATCCTTAAAAGCCCTTGAATTAAAGCTGAAAGTCTGAACTTCAATCACATGTCAGTTGTTTGATTTAAAATCCACTGTGATGGTGTACAGAGGCAAAACTACAAAAATCGTGACTTGTGTCTTGTCTAGTTATAGCCAAGATAACTGCCACATCTAAGGTGTGTAACATAGCAACAGCCCTACGTCATGTAACTACAACAGTTAAATATGTTATAATTATAACTTACCAGTATGCCTACACGGGCCAGCACTCTTGTGGGCCCACCACTCGCAGGAGCGGCCACCATTGCTTGGTGGACTCGGCGGAAATCAGGGGCAATGCCCTGGCAGTTGATCCCCGGTTGACAAATCTGGCTACAGGGACATTGAACGTCACCTCTCTAGTGGGGAAGAAGCCTGAGCTAGTGTGTGAGGTCGAGAAGTACCGGCTATATAGTCAGGCTCACCTCAATGCAAACCTCAAGTTCTGGAGCCAGACTCCTGGAGAGGGGCTGGACTCTGTTCAGCTCTGGAGTTGCCTTTGGTGAGAGGTGGCGGGCAGAGGTGGCTATACTCATATCCCCTCAGTTCACTGCCTGTACACTGGGGTTCACCCCAGTGGATGAGAAGATTATTTCCCTGCACCTTTGGGTCAGGGAACATGTCCTGGCCGTCCTTTGCACTTATGTGCCAAACGACAGTTCAGTGAACCCAACCTTCTCTGAGTCCCTGGGTGGAGTGCTTGGGGGCACCCAGTGCTTGGAGTCCACCGCATGAGGGTGTCCGTAATTGCACTTGGCACTAAGATGTCCTAAATCGCAGGTCAATGATAGATTTTGTAATCGTATCATGAGACCTGCAGCCATATCTCTTGGACATTGGTGCAGAGAGGAGCAGAGCTGTTGATGTGGGGTGTGGGAGGAGTTCGTTGAGGCCATGGAACAAGACTTTTGGTCGGCCTCGAGGCGATTTTGGTAAACTGTCAGATGTCTCAGGAAGGGAAGCAGCTACTTACACTGTATACAGTGGGGGTAGAGTGCTGCTGACCTCAACTGAGGATATAGTTAGGCGATGAAAAGAATACTTTGAGAATCTCCACAATCCCACTGACATGCCTTCAGTAGAAGAAGCCGAGTTTGGGTTTGAGGGGGATGACTTGCCTATCACTGTGGTTGAGGTCACCGAAGAAATTGAAAAGCTCTCCGGTGGCCAGACCCCTGAAGTGGATGAGATTTACCCTGAGTCCTTTAAGGCTCTGGGTGTTGTGAGCCTGTCAAGGTTCACATCCCTCTGCAGCATCACGTGGCTGTCAGGTGACTCTGGATTGGCAGACTGGGCTGGTGGTTCCCCTTTATAAGGAGGAGGAATGGACGGTTTCCTCAAACTTCCGGGGGATCACATTCCTCAGCCTCCCCAGGAAAGTCTATGCCAGGGTGCTGGGGAGGAGAGTTTGTCTGTTAGTCAAACCTTGGATCCAGGTATATCTGTGTGGTTTTCGTCCTGGTTGTGGAACACTGGACCAGCTCTTTATCCCCTTGAAGATATTTGAGGGTGCGTGAGAGTCTGCCCAGCAAGTCCATATGCTTTGTTGATTTGAGAAGGCAGGTTTTTTTGTATGACCATAAAAATGGGAAATCTTTCCTAATCTGTGTGTGTGTATTTATCTAAACTCAAATTGATCCTTCATCCACTCCGATCTTACTCTCTCTCTGTTTTCTTGTGTTTCTGTCAGGCGATGAATAAATATGGAGTCAAGCTGTTGGGCCCCGGCAGTGTCTCCAACAGGCCGAGGCTGAGTGGCCCTGAGCTTCTCTGCCAACTGAAGGACAAAGTAGAGGTCACAACTTTGACCCCTGACTTCCAGCCCTTCTCGGCGCTGCCCTGGGCCACACAGCTACCTTCGCAGCAGCTGACCTCTGACCTCGGGCCCTACAAGAGCTGCGCTGTGGTGTCATCGGCAGGGTCGCTACGCTACTCTGGACTGGGCAAAGAGATAGGTGAGAAATTTTAACATGAATGTTTGAATGATTTAAGTGTCCTTTCATGTATTTGATACGTCTTATTCCCAAAGCCTGAAGTATTATGTAATTTTAAAGATGAGACCCCCCCACATGTGGACTGATTTCTATGTGAAAAATACAGATTTTCTACCAAAATCCAAAGGATGTGATATTCCTGTTCAACTCCTGAGTACCTCAGTGCCTCTCCTGGTCCCAGCATCAACAGTGAGCAACATTAGCTAACGTTAGCTCAGAAATGGAGTCCACCAATCACTAATGTCAACAAAAAAACAGCTCCCATGAACCATTTCTCCACCTGCTGCAGGTTCTTATTCAAGTAGCCCTCCAGCTGGCAGCAGATAAAAGACAGAAGGAGGACTAGCATTGCCAGTTGCAGGTCAAGATGGTTGAGTTGAAGATGTCCAATGGAAGGATGTTCTTCTCTGATGAAGCAGCTGAATCTTATTGAAGACCCCCACAAAAGTGACCTCTCCTGTGAGCTAGCTATTAGGGAAAGTAAAGAGAGGAAGGGCCAGGGCTAGCTTGTTAACAGCAACAAAACCTTCAAAATAAGAGCAGAAAAATTACAGTCGTTCTCTCAGATGTACAAAATAGAAAAAAAAGTGAGTGGCCAAATATACTTAGGCAGACCAATGCAAGCAAAGTCTATGTGCTGGAAACACAAAGTGAGTCCTCGTTTAAATCCTTCTTTCTGTTTGAACCTGAGGACTCTGCACTGCTGCATTCACACCTGTAGTTTGGCTCGATTATCAGGACAAAATGAGTATTAAGATAGTAAGAGAGTGGCGCTGCTATTAAAAAACAATTTCCCACATTGGCCGCCATCAAAAAGCTGCAAAACCCATCCAAAAACCCATGTCGAGCTATTTTAAGCCATTTTTTTAAAACCCGCTCTCTACAGTACACTCTCGTGTTAGCCAACGAGGAAAAACGTGTTTCTGCTGCTGTTTTTTGCAGAAGTCTTGGAGCTCCAGAGTTTGACACAGTATATTTTTAAAAACAGCAGTTTACATGGTGCTCTGTGTGTTTGGCTGTGAACAGAAGTGTCTTTGGGCTGTGAACTCTGTTTACACATTAAATTTACCCAATGAGATACTCCGTTCATGTCTGCACATGTCTACATGTGCTTTTCAGACTTAGAGAAGGCGTTTGGGTGTCCTGTGGGGGGGGTGCGTCAGGAGTACAGGGTATCGGGCCAATTGTCACAGGCCATTCAGTTCTTGTATAACCGATTGCCTTGGAAGCAACAACACCCACCAGGAACGAGTCTGACTCGTTCCTGGTGGGTGTTGTTCGTTTTCTGCTGCTTGATACAAGCAGCAGAAATGAACTCAGCCTTAGAGATAGGGTGAGGAGCTCAGTCATTCAGGAGGAGCTCAGAGTATAGCTGTTAGGCGCTGCTAGGAGCCAGTTGAGGTGGTTCAACCATCTGACTAGGCTGCCTCGTGGACACCTCCAAGCTGAGGCGTCATGAGGTCATGTCTTATGGGGAGGAGGCCCCAGGGCAGACTCAGGACATACTCCATAAATTATCTCTGTCAGATGGCATAGGTCCCCTGAACAGAACTAAAGGAGGTGGCCGGGAAGAGGGAGGTCAGGGCATCTCTGCTTAGAGTCCAGCCTCGTGACCCAGACTTGGATAAGCAGCAGAAGATGGATGAAAGGTTGGATAGTCTTACCATGATTAAACCCTCCACCACTTTGGGCTAAAATAAGACAGCAGTTTATAAAAATAAAAAAAGTATGAAAACAGGCTGAAATGAAGCAAAATTAACAATTTACAAAGTGACCTTTGAGACTTTTAACTCCTCTAAGTGCAGTCTCTGTTTCTTTAAAAAAAAGTTTTTCGAGCTTGTGTGAGTTCCTTGTTTTTGTTTCTGGTATACAGTTATAGGAACAGAAAATGTGCCGCTTCACTGAATAATGAGGTTTCACTTCTTGTTAAACAGGTTTCTTTTTCTTCTTTGTAAACTGCAGACTCTCATGAAGCTGTGATCCGCTTCAACGCTGCGCCCACCACTGGATACGAGAAAGACGTTGGGTCAAGAACCACCATCCGCCTTATCAACTCACAGGTAAACACAAAAACAGAAACCAAGTGGCAACAACACAGCTGTCAGACCAACACGAGTGTGATTATACCTAACACAAAGTGCTGCATTGTAAATACAAAGAAACATTAAGAATGAGAAAAAAATAGAATAATAAACAAAGTTAAATACAACAATCCAAAGCTCATTTGTTCTTTTCATGTTTAGTAAGAAATTGATAAAAAAAAATTCAGCAACACAAATAAACAACAGCTTGTTTTTGTTGATTTTATGCTCAACAAAAAACAGCAACTTAATTCTGATTTTTAATCTGTGGACAATTTAGAAGATTTCTTTAATATGAAGCTAATTAACTTGTTTTTTGGTAATGCTGCACAGCAGAATACAAGCTTAGATTTAACTTTGGGATTGGTTTGACATTGTAGTACTTTAAATTCTTCATCTCTTCTGCAAGTGGACGACTTAACGCTTGGTTTTCTTTTTACCATTGTGATTTTTTAAATATTTTTAGTCATTTTAGTTCATATTGTTTAGGTAAAATAATCATATATTTTAATCCACACATCATGAATCACATTAGCTGCTGAAGTAATTTGGCAAGCGAGTCAGCTAGCATTTCCACTCAGATGTGATTTTGTTAGTGATAATTTTAGCAAGTACGATGGTTCACCAACTAGCTGTGACCTAGCTACACTGCATGAATCATGCGGTAGTTATTGGTTTGTAACATTAACTGGTAAAGCAAAAATGGCCAGCTAAGTTACCAGACTAACCCTGGGAGTTTAGATGAATTAGCCGGCCACTTAAGATGGTGTTTTGCTATGTTGCATAGCTTACAACTGGTCTGTGTTAGAAGGCAAGGTAGCTTTAGCTAACATTAGCCAGATGAAAGCCTGCTCAAGGTTGGTTTTGACTCCTTAAAACCAAACAATCGCTCCATGAATTAAATGCTCTGCTAATCTTGTCCCCAGTTTTGCCTCAACTTTGGTTACATTTACATATGGATGGATGGAGCTCCACTAAATAAAAGTGGCTGTTAGCTTACCAGCTAACATTATCGGTGTTTGTTTCATAGGCTAAAGTGGGATTTCTCCAAGTTTATGTTAGCTAATGTTAGCTCACCTGCTAATGGGGAAGAATTGCTACCTGCCCAGTGTAGCAGCTAACCAACTAAGTTAACTGTAGGAAAATGTTAACAGGTGAGGGTTAGTTTTCTGTCCTTATGTGGAGTTTGTGTTGGGGATGTTTGTGATTTGTGTGTCAGTTAGTCATGGTGCTCACTAGCCTAAACACCTCTTTGCCTCCTTCACATAGAAATCAGTCTAAAGGCAGCCAGTCTATTCACACACTGGATATAGAAAATTATTTCAAATATATGAAAATTGCTGCA
This sequence comes from Paratilapia polleni, assembly GCA_015106735.1. Taxonomy (NCBI): domain Eukaryota; kingdom Metazoa; phylum Chordata; class Actinopteri; order Cichliformes; family Cichlidae; genus Paratilapia; species Paratilapia polleni. The sequence goes on along the minus strand of VUQI01060467.1, from coordinate 1,825 downwards.
TAGTACACATTTAATGAAAGCCAAATAAACGAGGTTTGGGAAGCTTTAGCATTTTTGATCAAAAATAAACAACTTATAGTACTGTGCAAAAGTCCTGAGCCACCCCTCATTTCTTTACATTTTGCTTTCAAGGAGCCAGACTTCCTGAGTGGTCTTCAGCAATAGTTCTCCAGGCTTTCTGAAGGTCTTTCAGTTTTTCTTTGGACATTGGCTACTTTTTCACTTATTTTCAGTCCAGTCCTTGTATCTGACCATTTTTAGAGGAATGTTTTGTTGTTTGTTAATACATTTAAAGCAGGGATTATACTTTCCGTGTCCATGAGTCCGCTAGGGTCCGCTCGGGTCCGAGTGATGTAAATTTTGTCATCAGACGGTGACCGGGAGGGTCCGCGTGGATGTCCGTGTGGCTACCTGTTTTTTGTGACCACGTGAACTCGTCCGCGGAGAATTTATATTACAATGCACCAATTACGCGTGCGCCCCAGCGGCAGACTTAAAAAAAGTATAACAGGAATGAGTACTCGGCCGTCGGGTCTCCAGCTGTCCATGTCCGTGTCCGCAACGGAGTATAATCTAGGCCTCACACTGACCTATGAATCTTTCAAGCATAAAAAAGGCACCTAACTCAAGGGATTAATCAATGTTGTGAAAATCAGTGGCAGCAGGTCTTATGGAGTGATTAATTTGAAAAAAAAATTTGAAATCTTTGGTTCAAATCATCATCAGGAGGTCAGGAGAGAGGTACAACAGAGAGTGTCTGCAGCCATCTGTAAAACCCGGTGGAGGCTCTGTCATGGTTTGGGGCTGCATTTCAGCCAGTGTTGGAGATCTTGCCAAAATTGATGAATTATGAACGCAGAAAAGTACCGTCAGATTTTGATCCACCATGCAGTACCATCTGGAAAGTATCTGCTACTGTCATTTTTCAGCATGACATTGATCCCAAACACACTGACAATGCAGTAAAAGCATACCTGGACAGAAAAACACGCAATTGAACACTATCAATCATGGATTGGCCTCCACAGAGCCCAGACCTCAACATTATTGAAACAGTGTGGGGTCATCTTGAAAGAGAACGGAGCAAAAGGCAGCCAACATCCAAAGAAGAGCTTTGAATGTCCTTCAAGAAGCCTGCAGAACTATTCCTGAAGACTACTTAAAGAAATGACAAGAAAGCTGCCTCAGAGAGTTCAGGCTGTGCTGAAGAATAAAGGTGGTCACACCAAATATTGACTTTCAATCTCGTTAGAATTGTACAAACTCTGTTTTTGCCCTGTATACTGTATTTCTATGTATGTTTGCACATGTTTCAGTAAATCACAGCAGCTATTTCCCATTTTCCTAGCAAAGCATAAAGAAACGATGGGTGGCTCAAGTCTTGTGCACAGCACACACAGTTTTAAACAAACATCCAAGCTAAGACGTCAACAATCAGCAGGTGGAATTTGTGTTGTGGAGAAATGTTTTTAATGCACTTATATCTAGAAATCGGCCTTTCAATCAAATGTGGTATCTGAACAGTTGTTTTTGGTTTGATTGGATTTTTTTAAAGCCAGATTTTTTTCTCTTTTAAAATTAGTCATTAAATTGTAGCATCTGCTTCAGAAAGAATTAAAGTTAATGCAAAGCACAAATGGAGGCACTATTATATATTTTGGATTAACTGAATTTGCATTAATGCATCATACTATAATGGTCGTAGTGTATATATGTATGTTTGTATGTTCCCTATCTCCTCCTAGATGAGTGGACCAATCTTGATTAAACTTTGCATAAACATTGCCTAGGGCACTGTGAGTGCCAACATCTATATGGCATATAC
>VUQI01060464.1:24124-51577 GCA_015106735.1 Paratilapia polleni | reverse complement strand
AAGCTAGGCTCACGCTGAAAATAATGGGGGCACTGAATATCGTTTCCACTGTGACACTCATTGTGGCTCAAGTTAAAAAAAAAAAAAAAAAAGCCACAAAAAAAAAAAAAAAAAAAAAAAAAAAAAAAAAAAAAAAAAAACACCTGCATCATTAATGATGCAGAAGTTTTTTTCTGAATGGCGACACCTATGGTTCAGGAGAAGACTGCGGTGAGTCTGGTAATGTGGTAATGTGGCGACATCACAGTGGATGCACAACACAACCAATGCGGTGAGCATAAACAAGGCTTAAGGGACGACAGCAGCTGCCAGAACAACTATGCAGTCCTGGTCTGACAAACCAGACTTGACAGCCAAACCTGGTGGTGTGTCTGAACCATGGAGGCACTGACTAACCTAGAGCCTGGGCATGTACACTTGTCCATCAGATTTATAATTCGGGCCTGCAGAAGCTAAATTCTGCAGCAGGCTCTTAAAATAAGCCAACAAGAGGGAACTGATGCACACCAATCTTGTGGCAAAGACTTAAGCATTGTAGACCTTGCAGAGCTAATTATCAATTCCTGCAGTGCCTCTAAGGGTGGATCCAATCCTTGCTCGCCCTTGCCACAGCATTCTCCAGTCATAAAGAATTAGCAGTCCCTCTCTTGTGAGTGGTAACATGCCTATATCAAACACTGATATGGCCTGTGTTGGAGCCTAACAGATTAGCCACAGCCACTGGTCCTGCAGACCCCTTTATCCATCTTTACAGAGGGTGTTTAAACTTCTAACTTTTTTCTGATTTTCTTTCCATCAGCAGAAATTATCAAGAGCATTACTGAGGTATTACCATGGCCACAGGCAAACTAGACACAAACCATTTCAAGTGTCTACAGCCTTGGTGAAGCTACAGCACAAGAACACTGGAGACTACGTCTGTATTTCCAGAAAAGAAAAATGCTGAAGGGTTGTTTTTTTTTCTTTTCTTTTAATTAAGCACAAAATGACACACCAAACCATGTGGGCTGCTGGATGCTGGTGGACAGTCTAGTCCACATTTTATCAGAAGTCATTATGTATCATACATACATACATGAAAATGTATCTGTGGATGTGCGAACAAGTTTCACTAGATACTGAAATAAACTAACAAATAAATAAATAACCAAAGGCAAGTTCTATTATTAGAACCCTCTGTTTTCTAAGTAGATTAATGGAGGTAGAAAACTCTAAATACAGTCGGGAAAACATCACAGTTTAAAGTAGCATTGGACTGTAGTGGTTTTTGTTGACCGAAGCTGCATCAAACCGCACGCATGTTCACCTGTACTGCAGAAATTTCACTGATTCCTATCGATGCATAACAGCGTTCTTTAAACGTGCCTCACCGACACAAGCTTCATTCGCTACAGCTGCTTGTGCGCAGTTAAACAGGCTGTAACGACCTTTACTGATGAACTTGTGCAGATACGATTAAGAGGCTGCACCGTTTGGTACCAGCTTACATAAAGTCATTTTACAAACTCACCCCTCTGTTCAGCTCCCTGACCCACGCGACACAAACATCAAAGTTCAGCGAAGCTAGACACGTGACATGCTACGTGGACTCCTGTTGGTTCGACATCAGGAAGTTCGTGTGACACCACGGGTTGTAATTTGAGAAGAGGAGCTAGAGAGCAAGAGGGTACACCGACAAGGCTTTCTGCTTTGCAGAAAGGAGCTGACAGACTGTGTTTTTTTTTTACCGGCAGCCTGAGTTTATTAAGTTTTTTTTTTTCCCTGCAGGACATTCATTAGGCTTTGTAAAAACCTTTTTTAAATAGTTAAAATCAGCTCTGTTTTGAGTCTCCTCAGGCCTGCGTGCTATTTATTATAGCCTACCTTGGTCAGACTGTGTGTGAAGAGTCTGTGAATCATATGCATTGTCTCAGATATTTTGTATCTTTTTCAAAAAGAGTCACTGATAATATGCAACATGCTTGCGACTATTTCTCTCTTTTTGTTTGTGTGAACTGTCTTGATAGTGAATCATCTCTGGAAGGACCTGGAGAATGACCTTTGCCATCTGTGCCAGTGCTTTCCAGCATTCATTATCACTAAGGGTTAATGGTTAAAGAAAACCAGATGTAAGTTTAATAAGTAGGCTCGTAGTCTAAACTGTAAACCTGGTTGTGTTTTAAGAATTTCAAGATCTTAATTCAAGTTAGACATTTGGAAAAATGTTTATTCTTATGAAAGAAGAAGAAAAAAACTCCTATTCACCTGAAATAGAAGTTAAATTTTCAACTGATAATGTGCTTTTGGGGGTGCTTTCATACATGAGAAAACAAATACTCTCATACCAGCACTCACTGATAAGTATTCCTATTGTTTATTGTAGGGCATGGCTTTCATAAATATCAGACAGCAGGAATTTCCATGACAGTTTTTCCAGCTTTTAAGCCATCAGAAATCTTCAAAGCCCTTCTGATGATAAAGACCACGTATAAATGAAATGTTTAAGAGCTTCAAAGTTACCCTCAAGATGAGGCTGATTTGTCAGCTGCTACTAAATGAATTATCATTTTTATTTTCCGCTCAAGTGAAGCATATTATTTATTAAATCTAATTTAATTTTCATTTTTATTGGTTTATTCTTGCTCTTTGAAGATACTACCCTGTAGCACCTATTGCATTTTGAATTCTAGGGCTCTCAGCTGAATATGAAAACAGTCTGCCATTGTTCTCTATCTTTAGTTTCTTGGTTTTATAATGGGATTCAAACAAATTTGTAAGATGTGTGCTTCCGGGATAAAGCGTATTATGGATTAGTCGCTCTCTGATTAATTGTTGTATATGAAACTAAAGTATTTCTCATCCTGAACAGAATGAGCTGGATATGCTTCTTGACTCCCATCATATGTTAAATAGAATTTTGAAAACTCAGCGAAGGACAAAACCTCAAGTAACTCAACCCTCACATAACACTTAATATTAAAGGTGTATGCAAGCCAGACTGCAGCCACCTTGCTATACCGCAAAAGCTAATGTTTGTAGTATTTTTTATTTTTTTTGATCCGATCTCCATTTAAGTCCATTTTAGACAAAGAATCTGACCAAACTAACATCACATGATGCAGCAAGATTTACAGCACACAAGTAATTTGAGAACAGAATATTTGAAATAAAAAGAAGAAAATTCAAGCTTTGGGAAGTTCAAGTAAGAGTCGTGGCCTTAACCCAACTGAGATGCTTTGGCATGACATGAAGAAATCCCAGAAATGTTGATCTGAAACCGTTTTTGTTGGAGCAATGGTCCGAAAACACCTCATAGAGGTTATTAGTGAAGTTATTACTGAGTTACTATATTTAAATTTGTTGTCTTTCTTTTTCTAGGCAACACAGTAAGTGATTGGTCATTGTGTTCAATTAAGACTGTCTGCTGTCGTTTCAATGAAGTTTAAATTTATGACCTATCAGTTCAGAAAATAGCAATTCCCAAAACGTTAACAAGCACTGATCAATAAGTGTGCAATATTATGAAAAGATGGAGTGAGTAGTGGGCCAGTTCCAACATAATCACTGCCACAGGTCACTTGTGAAACTGTGTTACAGTTTCCTATTCCTATAATTTCTAGTTTATTGTAGTATATTACAAACTGTAGCTGCGTTGAATGCATGTTGAATAAGAAACAGTGTATAAAATGTTTATAAATGGATGAGTTTCTCCTTTTATGTTTTGTTAATTTCACTTTTTTTTTTCTAAATAGCGACTCCATCGTGTGGTGGTTAACACATTTGTCTTAAATGTGAAAGATCTCTGGTTTGAGACCGGGGGAGGATTGTATCAGAAAGGGCATCTGGTGTAAAATCTGTGCCAAATAAGCAAATTTTATACAATACTATCATTATTTTTTAAAATACTAACTGAAGCCATATTTTTCATTAGGTATTTGTGGCCTTTCTTGTTCCAGTTGACGTTTAGCCTTAAAGTGTGACAAACTTCACCATTCAAAGCATGTTCAAGATCCTTTTCCGTGACATTTAGAGTCTTTGTCAGAGGCTACATCGTCTCCTAGACCAACTGAAAATCTCATGCCTTTCTTCAAAACAAACTACCCTGGCGGGCCTTAAATGACCAGTGCTAGTCATGTGACAGTTGAGCCGGTGTGTTACAGTGACAGTTAAAAAATGTAATGAAAGACTTCTAACTGGTTACTGATTTTAACACCACCACAATCCTGGCGTCTCTGCACTGAGTCCCTGTTGATTTTAGAACTTATTTTAAGTTTTATCAGCCAAAAGTAGTGCCAAAGTAAAGGATTAAATCCGATGGTACATTTTTGCTTAGCTTTGGAATGACCTTATTATTATTATTATTATCACTTTTTATTGCTTAAATGGTATTTACTTAATATTTTCCATTGCATGAGTATTGGAAACTAAATAGAATAATTCTTACTGTTATTATTGCTGTTGTTGTTGTTATTGTCCTAAAGTTATTGTAGTTTGTGCTGTTAAAAGTTAGACTTTTGTTTCACAAATAAAGGTTGGTATAAAATTCATGGAAGTTTTTTTTCTGCTTTGAAAACAGGTTTAATCTGTCTTCTCTGAAGGACTTTTGTAAGCCGAATGACAACCCAGCATGTGTGTTTAAATCCTGAATACCTTCTCAGATGTGCACACTAATGGCATGTGTGGGCATTTTATACCAGATTGCTGGGTTCAGAAAGTAAAAAATATATTTTTTGTTTTCAGAGGTATGGCGAGAGAGGATTTCAGATGCTGTTTGAAGGCACTGCAAGCATTTTGAGTGAGGAATACTGATTTCATACTCTTTTGAAAACCGGGGCTTTTATGGTGGAACAAAGGTCTATTGACAGATACTTTGTAAACTGGAAAATGTAGGATCTAGGATTCCTGGAGCTTGACCCACAGGGGCTAGATCCAGGATATCTCATCCTCTGTAGAGCTGAATCAGATCAATTTTTGTGTGAAGAAAGACATTGCTGGAGTATTCCTCAAAGAATCAATGCAAATGCACAGAATCTAAATTAAAAGTGACTTGTTGCAAACCTTTAATGACTTATTGATTAAGTTAGAGCAGAAAATTAAGTGTTTTCCTCCTAAAGGCTATCCATGTAATCCAAGCCAACCTATTAAAATTTTTTACAAGAGTCATGTTACTTATTTAAACGAAATAACCCAATACCTGTTGAGCCTTATACACAACATAAAGAATACTTAACAGTCTCTATCTCAAGAGAGATCATCAGTTTATGCAGCCAAACAACAGAGTGAAGGTATTTCAAGGGTAACCCAGTTTTCTGTGAACTACTCTTTGCTGAGACTGCAGCATGGGAGAATAAAATAATGTAAATTATACATTATACATACCTGAAATGTATGAGTTAGAACAGCATCTGTATGAATAGCAGTAGGTTAAAGAAAACTATACATGAAAGCAGCAATAAAAATAATAGCTGTAATAACATTTCCCTGCAGGTGTTTCATGAAATGAAATTCCAGCAACCAGCGTGGATTTCTTTGGACTGGAAATCTGACATCAAAAGTCTGACTGTCTGATATTACTACTCTTTCTTATCAGTTGTGCAAGCTAGCCTGAGCAGAAATAGTCTGCCATACCAGTTACCCCTTGTGATACATCTATACAATCTAATATCATCCAGTATAACTTTTCTGCCATATAATATACTTTTATACTTTTATGGTGACTACAGTGTTCACATTTTGTGATATTAATTGTTATTAGCACAGTAAAAATAATTAATGTTAACAGCATAATAGTCTGGTATAATATTGTCAGTATAATAAAGTCCAGTGCAATACCACCATAAACTATGACCTATATGACAAGTATTGATAGAGAGCTGTGGGTGTATGGATATACTGCTGCTTAGCTTGCTGGAGTCTGGAGGCTGATAAACTATATAATGGACCAGAACCCAAGTCATTTCCACCCTGGGATTAATAAAGTAATCTGATTTCTGATGATAGCTAAATGGCCTATCTTGGCTGAAGCACAGGACTGCAGATGTTAAATCACAAATATTTTCCACCTTTATTACAATTGTTTAAAAAGAGGTTTGTCCACAAACAAAGCAATTGCACTGTGCATTAATAAATGAGTTTGGATTTGGAACGGTACAGATACACTGTGGATGGTTAAAGCCAAACCATTCAAAAAGGCAAATTCCTACCATGGCTTGGTAATAATTTGGAGTGTGGGAAAGACTCCAAACTATCTTCTTCCACATATAAACTCAAAATGTGCAGGGTGATGTGAGTGGTTTCCACCTGGGCAAAATGCCCCAAAGGACCGAATCCCACTTGATTCTTGACTGGCCAAACCCTTACTGAATGTCACTAAACTGCTCTCACTTCCATATTTCCCGCCTCCTTTCATTGCTCATTTGTAATGGCAGTAAAGAAAAAGGCAATAAATCATTGCAGAAAGGAAATAAATAAAAGCTGCAGGCACACAGGGGGGAATACACTATGCTGCCAGGATACCTCAGTATATACTCAGGAGCAGTTTTCAGTTGATTTCATGCTTCTTTCTGCTTCATGCTTACTTGCTGACACAATACGATGTTGGAAGACTACATGTAAAAATAAACTTGCATGCAGATAGCATTAGCATTGTAGTTTTTCATTCTTATCGTTTGAAAATCACAGAGAGCATTCTTTAAGCAACACAGAGGGGAAATAAATATTTAAATCGCAGTTTAGTACTAAACCATCATAAAATGTCAATCAATATTTGAAACATAATGTCTAGAAGCAAATTAAATCAAAATACATAAACACAGAGAAACAGAGTAAACCTCTACAAATTCATGAGTTGTACATAGCCTTCCTACTTTTAAAGAATCATAGCGCTTATGCTTTAATGTTAATAATTAGCTTAATACGGTGTTTAACAAATTTATTAGACCACCACCCAGTGTAAGGTTTATGCCACAGCCTCCCTAAATTGACAGTATTGGTAATTACCAAAATCACTTTTTATGTTTCTGTAATGGTTCATCTACCAGTAGGTGCAAGCTCTTTAATCGAAATGTTGTTATCCATGAATTTTCAAATTTACTGTTTTACAAAAAAAGCTGAAAAAAACTAGTAAAGCACATTATTAAGATGCCAAATCACAGTTATTTACTTGCATTCATGAACAGAAAAATTAGTTTTAGTGGTTGAATGTTATACTTGATTCATTTCTGACTTCTCAGAGAAGTCCAGTGTGCCGGCTCTAATTTGGGTATAAAAATGTGAATTCAGTTTGAAATTCTTCACTCCTGCTCAACATGGTAAAACGTCGAGAGCTCACTGAAAAGGAAAGAGTCTGCATTAAAGCAGTTTGTGATGCTGGATGGTCTTTCTCGTTTTTTTTATGACAGGTGGTCTAATAAATTTTCTAAGCACTGTATGTTACAATAACAGTTACTGAACTGGTTGCATATATACATGTTGTTTCCCTTTTGATGAATGCATAAATGCACATACTGTATGCGTTATTCTTTTTGGGCCTTTATTTTCGTTTGTTTCACCAATAAAAGCACAAGACTTTTTTTTAATTTTAGATGACCTCAACCTTTAAAAGGTTTTAGAGAAAAAAACATGTTATCTAAGAGGCGATGCGGATGACAGCTCAGTGTCTTATCTGGAAACATAGTAACAGCCTTGGACTGAGTGCAGACACTGTTTGCCTGGAAAATCCCACAACAATTTCCACTCTACCAGAGCTGGATTCTATCATTGCTGGAAAATGAGAGCACTGAGTAAAGATTGTTTGTATTTCTTCTCTGACAGTAACATTGCCAAACAAGTAGAACACAGCTTCTGTTTACAGTGCAGAAAGTGGAGCATGAGAAATTTAGATTCTGATTCCATTTTTGTCACTTAGTCAGAATACAAACATAAATGTAGCCCTGCTTTCATAAATAATACTATCTGTTATTTAGCCTCAATTTCTTATGCTACTGTATTTCCACCACACTGCCATCTGACCACCTGCCTTCAAAGATCCTACCCTGAAATGGTGCGAAAGGGGGGGTACACCCTGGACAGGCCGCTAGTTTTTCACAGGGCTAGCACACAGAGAGAGACAACCATTGATGTTCATATCCACAGCTACAGCCAATTTAGAATCACAAGTTAACATGCATGTCTAACATGGAGGCACACCAGAGAAAAAATGTAATTTAGTCAAAATATTTCTAAAACAAAACAAGTAGCATATCCTTGAATACAGTTAATCCACATTTCCCTTCTTATACTTTCCTAAGAAGAACAGGTCTTTAAGAATAGTTTCCAGTTATGAGTTGACCCTGCCTTGATAGATGACTGCTTCCTTTCACTGAGTGCAATAGAGAATTTCACTTTGTGGAATTGTGTTATGCTAACTACAGCAGCATCCGCAGTTTATGCAGTCGTGTCCATGCCTTTCCTCTTTGCATGCTTTTAAGCATGAGCAAATGATCTTATCTAGCTCACAGCATGTAAGCAAAGAGAGTGGTATTTCCTGAACCCTATAATCTCGAGTTGTTGAGATAAAACAATACGGCCACTCACAGAAAAAGTAAATATTTTGATTAACTTGTAGTATTGTCGCATCCCAAGGTCTAGATGGGATAAGGGTAAACCCGAGAGACTTTCACATGGGTCAAAATCACAAAGCTTGTGAGACTCTCCCAGTCAGCGGTGAAGAGTCCCTAGAGTGGTTCATGGAGGGACAAACCCTGAACCAGTGACAAGGTGTTAAGGGAACAACAAATCTGGTCCAGTGCTTCACCAGCTCATAATTAACAGGACTTGAAGGAGCTGCTGCTAACATCTTGGCACCAATTAACAAAGTGCAAAAGTCTTGTGGAGTCCATGCCTCGGTTGGTTTGAGCTGCTTTGGGAGATCTAGGTCTGTTATAACATTTTGACTCACTGGTGTAGATTTGTGCCTTTTTGTTTGGCAAACAGTGATATGTATAGAAAAAAAATGTACCTTTTAAATGCCATTGCAAAGAGCAACAATTTGCATTTGTTAACCACCTTACAAACAAGACATTTTTTCCAACCGGTTCCCATGAGAACCATCTGACTGTCTGGTCTTGATCTCTGTGCACAACACTTCCTGCAGGGCTTTAGGGAAGAGGCCAGAATAGTAGAGGCTGCTCCATATGGCCTTGGCAAGGGAGAGGGTTTAATACTTATATTTGAAGTGAAAGCAAAAAGTAGTTTAGCCCTCTTGTTGAGGGAGATATTTACCCTCACAAAAATACAACAAATGGAAAACGTCCATAACAGCGGAGTGACTTTTTTCCTTACATTTTCCACACAGAGTTGGCATACAATAGTTCCCTTTCTGCTGTCTCCAATGAACCATTCTAAAATAATCAGTGTGCTTTACTTACATGTTAATTGCTCATACCATTTTTGTTGTTATGCAATATGTAGCTCCAAATGTGAAAAATCCAAAAATGATCAAGTGCTCTATTTAACACATTTTATCAGTGCAAAGCATCAATCAAGTCAAGGAAAAAAAGAACATGAGCAATAACTGTATTTTATTAACATTATATTTTCACTTTGAAATTGCCTTTAAGCTCTAACAACTGCTTTATAAGCTACACAGCTGCAATGATAAACTGCCAAGCTTTTAAATGAATTGCTGTCAGTTGTCCCAAGTGTGTGTCATAAGTTTGTGGTACATGGATCCATGGCACTACAACAAAAAAAATCATTATCTGCCAGAGAAATGAAAGCAAAAGACAAATTGAAAATACCCAAATTAAATTCCCAAAGGAAGAGAGAGATATAAAGATGTATTACTAAAATCAAATGTGCAGCTCCAAATTATTGGCCAATGAGAATTCTGCAGACTCTTTAATATGGATGCTGAGGGAATAAGTGACCAACAGAAAATTTATATTTTACACAGAAGACTTGACCGTTGCATTTTATATTTTCTTCTTGATGCTCTTCAACAGATCTTTTTAAAAATCTGTTATGGAGTGAGTAGTTGGCTGAAAATAATGCAGTAAAGCAATAATGACCTTGAATCAGAAGTTCAAAGCTTCACTTTTGTTTCTAATCACATACAAAATGAGGGTCTAATAAGGTTTTGTATAAAGAGCCCAGGTAAAAGTTGGATTCTATCCCAGAAGTACAGCTGAAAAAAGAAAAAAGCATTTATAATAAAGCTGGCATTCAGTTAATAAACCAAAAATCCAGCCAGGAAGCATAGTAGCCTTTCTCAGTTGGATGTGTTGTATTTAGATAGAAAGAAAGTTCAGCTGCTGAAGCAGTAGTCTTTAAATGATTCTAATTTTTGCAGCCTTTCCCTCAGGACCTACACAAATGTGAGGGCAAATGGTGTTGATGTCTTCAGGCAGCTATAGTTAGGATGATAGTTGAGAAAACTGGAAAACCTCATTCAAGGAAAACAAGTGTGGATGTGGTAGAAACCGAGATAATGCAAATATTGGGAAAAAAATGGCGTTGAGTCTGTGTAAAAATCAAACTTAAGGTGGTGTTAAGGTGGTGTTGCAGTTTTTCTGAACTGCAAAAACACAAACTCACATTTTCTGAACTAAATTCTCAATCTCTTAAGCTAATTTATTGAATGAATCACTCCTTTGGCAAAACCTTAAACAGTTTTCACCTAGTTAGACCCAGTTAGCTGCAGATCTGCCCTTTCTGCAAAACCCTGAACACATTCTCACTCACTAAACTGATTTTGCACTTGTGATACTAACCACGAGATGCAGAAGTTAAACACAACCCCAGCACAGATGTCATTTCTTAAACACACAAACTCAAAATTGTTTACACTTGTTGATAATAATGTATACTGTAAGCCCTTTCAGAGTACGCAGCCAGCAAGAGTGAGTTGAAGGTTGATACCAACAATGGATGCAAACAATCTGAGAGGCAGAGGAGGAAGACGAGGGAGGGCAACATAATTTAAGTAAGTTATGATTAAATTTGAGCAACTGTGATAGACAATGTTTTCATAAATACACTGACAATCCATATGAAAAGAAACAAGAATCATGTAATATGAGACATGTATGTCTCCTTTTGAATTTTTCTCATCCAGCATAATGTTTAGATACAGTACATCTTATAATCATGTTTGAAGTAAATTATAGAATGAGACATAAATAAGTCCTACGGTTTCTTTTCTTTCTTTCTTTTAAACAATTGCTTGTATGTATATTGTAAAAGTATTCCACAGCTAGTGAGACCTTGCACTCAAGGAGTAAAACATCAGCCCAGATGTGCACAACTATAAGTACACTGTCAGCCCCACACTTTTTGCAAACCACAGTCCACAAGTTCATTCATTTGGGGTAAGAGTCATGGTGTGACTGTGTGCCCATTTCCTCTAGGCCTGTTTTAATTCATTCGATTTTTTATTTTTCAGAAATGTAGATTTGTAAATTCATGGTGACAGACACCATGCGTGTGACTCAATCGCAAATATTTTACAACAAAGTTCACATGTTTAACTCTTTCCCCCATAAAGAAGACATTTGGCAACCTCCCCTGTACCCTTAATGTTTTGACACTTCAGTATATATCAATAAAGATACGGTTTGATGACCATTAGAATAGGTTCTGGATTTTTCCAAGGGTAGCCCTAGTAAGCTGTGTAAGGGTTACTCCAAGTAGGCGTCCAAGGGGGAAAGTGTTAATATTCAAAACAGCACGTGTTTTTTTGACATGAGGCCAATTTCATGGCACCTTGAGGAAAAATTCTTCATTTAATGGTCTTATTGTCACTGAACCGACTCTTCTTGTCATTTTCTGTAAAGCTGGGGGACAAATGGCTGACAGGATGAAAACCCGAGGAGACCTTTAATCCTGCAGGCAAACAGCGTATGATGGAGGAAGGCAGGCTGTCTTATTTCCTGAACATTTCCTGTAAGGGAATAAACTTATAAAACCTGAATAAAGGGCATCTCTAAAGCTAGAGAAAAGTTATCTAAAATTAGACTGATATTAGCGCATATTTTCCCTGTGAAGAAAATATGTAGGCATCATAAAATAAAATGTTTGCTACCATTCTGCACAATGGAGCAAGTAGCCCAGTGTCAACACTTTATACTACGGGTTCAAATCAAAGAAGCTTGAGGAGTCATGTAAAGCAGGGGTCCACACTGAGATATGTCTCAGGAGTGCTGCTAACTCTGAGTCTAACTCAAGAGTTTTTATCTTGCAGAGTTCGCTTTAGTGCGTGCTGCTTTCTGAAAATAATGTCACACCTGCTGTCAAGCCAAATGCTATAAATATGTAATGGTCTCTTAGGCTGAATGACCAAACACTAGACAATATTTCATGGCAAAACAGCAGTAAACTAATTCTATCTGGTCATTTTTAATGTTGCATGGTTCAAGTATTAAATCAACCCACTCTATCCTGGATACTATATATAACTAAATTATGTTAATTTGTTGAAATGCAGTGAAACACACACATTTTGTAAAGCAGTCTGCGTGCATGGGCATGTTGGAGGCTGAGAGTAAGTTGCAGTGAAAATAGTGATAACCACCAAAAAATATTGCAATAAACCTAAAGTTGGACTATAGGGTGGTTTTAATTTTTAAATATCACCCATTTAGCACTTTAACCTTTTCTTAGGTCCATACATTCTGAATATAAAACCACGTCCTGCAATCAAGAACATCACTGACAAACCCCATTTAGTACTGAGGTTCTGTATTTAGTCCTCTTGTGAAATGTGCACGGCTTGTGAATATTCTCCTGTGGTGCTGTGAAAGAACATAATTTGCATGACCACAATTGTGAAAAACTGTAAGAAGTTTAGTTTTCCAAGGGCAAGAATGAACTTGGTGATTAAAATGAAGTCTGGCTACCTTGAACATTCACAGGGGAAGATTTAGCCTGCATCTAAAAAGCAACACAGGATGCAGCAGGTAATCCCAAGGCAGCACATTAAAAGTAAAGTAACAAAAGCATAATGAACTATTCATCCCAAAAAACAATAAATCTTCTTGTATCAGGGATATAATGTACATTACAACTTTTTAAAATAAGAAATGTGCAATGAAGAATGTATATAATTGTTTTTGCAAATGGCCCTTCAGTGATCCCTTTAATTTGTGACTATTTTGCAGTAATTAAAACCAATAGCAATAAACCTAAAGTAGTTTTCGCTATAGGGTGGTTTTCATTTTTATGAGCGTCTTTTATTTCAGCAGCAGAAATATCACCCATTTAGCACTTTAACCTTTTCTTAGGTCCATACATTCTGAATATAAAACCACGTCCTGCAATCAAGGACATCACTGACAAACCCCATTTAGTACTGAGGTTTTGTATTTAGTCCTCTTGTGAAATGTGCACGGCTTGTGAATATTCTCACAAGCCGTGGTGAGAATATTCCGTGGTGCCGTGGTGCTGTGAAAGAACATAATTTGCATGACTAAATATTCAAGTCACTGCCTAAGGATATTATTCTCCTCAATAGAACAAAATTCTCCTCATTTTCGAAAGCCACCATTAGCCACCTAAAGTCAAAACTGCATTATTTCAAGTCCAACTAAATAACCCTGACAATCAACTTTAAAAGCAGTATCCCGGGAGGATCTGTTGTCCATATTTGAAACCTTCCTGCATAGTGATGAGGGCTGACAGTTTGCCTTTTTTCTCTCCCTTCAGTGTGAGGTGTCTAAGATGAAAGAACCGAGACAGAATGGCATGTCAGAGAGTTGACACTCTGGCAAAGCCACCAACACAGATATCTCCACTGAATACGTGACTATTCAACAGTATTTTCCTGTAGGTACTCAGAAACAGTGTTTCAGCATAGTAATAATATAGAAAACAGTTTAATATCAGGGAAGGAATCCCTCCTATGTTGGCCTGTTACCTTTACAGATTTAGCTGTATTGAGTCTTCACCTCAAGTCTAATTATGTACCTTAAGGAAATTAGTTTGTTGTTTAATGTGGACAATTCTAAATCCATAATACATACTATGAATACTGTAACTAATGTAAAGATAATGGCATAGTATGGGCAGAGGGTATAACATAATGAGAATTTGTGCAGTAATATGTCATGTGCTCATTGCATAGATACACAAATACATTTCAGTTATGGATGTGGCTTCTTCTTCAGTGGTAAGTACTTCAGCAATAACCCTGAACTGCAACTGTGGACACAAGAAAACAAGCAATGCTGGTAAAATTTTAGCAACCTCTGAATTATTTCAAACATTCCACTTATCACACCAAAGCATGTCCTTATTGGCTTTGTTTTTGAGCACCAGCATAAAGATTGCCATTAAATCGCAAACAATCTGCTTTTTCTGTGATCCGAGTGTTCAAATTGTGGCATGAAGATGAACATGAGACTTGAAGCAGATGTAGAGCTGCTTGCAATCAGACCTCCTCTAGAAACGGATCCTCATGGGTGAAGAGAACAATGTAGATATTGGAAAGCAAAGAGTTGTCATCATTTCTCTTATTTCACACCGACTGTCCATTTTGAATTTTGAATTGTGCGATGAGGATTAAATATGGTCACACCATGTTTTTTTGTTTGTTTGGGGGTTTTTTTGTGTGTTTTTAATATGGTCCTCCTTAGGTTAGCAGTTAAAAAAAATACTTGCACAGGCTACATTCTTATGTATTCTGGACTTTATTAAACTTTATTTATGTGTAGGCTGCCTTATATAGACTCTATAACTTCACTCTGTGTATTTTAGTAAAAGATCCCCAAGAAATTATTACAATGAGTTTATTGAAGAGGCTTATCAGTTTTAATGAAGTTGCTTTCAGGAAATTTATTTAGCAATACAAGCCGAGTGATTAGTTTGTAAAGAAGCTATGTTATTCCAAACACACTAGTTATTTGCTTTTCAGTGTAGCTGACCAAACCACTGACAGTCACAGTTCTCTTCAAAAGAAAGAAAAGAAAATAGAGAAATGGAAAAAATGTGTTTGTGCAGGAAACCCAGAACATCACGTATTCCTCTACAGAATAATGTAGAAGGATGATGACACAGTTGAGTGCTCATATGAAAAGACATGCATGCTTTCTGTATATCTCTTTTTGTGTTTTTAAGAACAAAGCAAGTCACTTAAATTCAAAAATCTTCATGTACTTCAAAACAGAATCATCACTGAGGTTTACAAATTTTGCATAACGATTCTCGTTTCGAACCAGAATTTTCTTTGTAGCAAAGCCTGGGAACAGGATACATTTTTTTCAAAGATGATAATGCAAATGATTTCTTTCAAGTAATATCATGGGAGTCATGACCCAAAAACACACAATAGCATCTGTAATGTGGAGTACACCTTATTCCAGGAGAGCCTGTGATATCTACACTGAGAAGCGGTGACACAGTCAGAACCCACTATTATGTCTGTGGACCTGAATAGGCTTTGAGGTGAGTAAAAAGTACTAAAAAAATGGGACTTCATGGGTCTCAAGAGTTGTTCATAATCTTTGATGATACAATAAACAAGTCCTGACAAACTACACTCATACAGCTGCTCAGAATCTTTTCAGAATCAACTGGTTCAGTTTCGGAGTGCATGGCTTTGTAAGATAAATTCATTTTATGAATGGACTATGGTTATGACTGGTTTCCTTATCACAGAAACAGTAGTCTCTTGGGTTAAAATCTGACAATTTATTGACCTGTTAGTCCATCCTAACTGTTTCCCTACAAATTTTCTCTCTGCTTGGTGACATTTTGTCACTTGACTGTAAACAGGTTTACAGATTTTGGGACATCTGGTGAAATGACAGATGCTTTTCTTCTTATTAGGAGACCAATTTCACGAAACTCGTTGTCATAAAGATTACATTTCGATATTTTTTAAATTTTACATTTTGAAAGAAATTCAGTGCTGGAGGGGGTCATGTTTATATCAATATGAACATCAATATAAACAAGACATATTTAATGCAATATGAACATTACTGATGTAACTGAGAATTTATCCCTTATAATATTCTTAGTTTGTTTTCCCTATTCACTCTGCCTGAGAGGCCTGATTTGATTATTGGGATTGTGGTTTGTGCCCCAATTTAAATTCTTCAGGTCACTTTTCCTCATCTCACTAAATCAGGGGTCTGCGGCCTTTACTATCAAAAGAGACAATTCTAAACAATTTTTGACCCAAAAAATCTGTATGGAGCTGCAAAACATATCTGAGCCTTATAATACCTACTGATTAAAGCTATTTGTTTGTTGTGGTTAACCTAATTTTTTACCTGCTGTAACAAATGAATTCCCAACTTTGGCATAATTAAAGTATATCTTGTCTTCTCTTATCTAATTTTAATGAAGGTGAGATAGTCTATTAAGTATAAATGAGCCTATTAACTTTAAAATCCTATTAAGCCTATTAAATTAAAATCTTTTACTGTGTGACTATTCAGCAGCATGCTATCTATGATTATTTAACATTGTAATTTGCATTTGATTACAACTAGCCGTGTTTTTGAATTCATGAGTTCACAGAACTATAATAACTAAATCTGTTTACTTATTATTTACTTATTTTTCAATCCAATCCAATCCAACTTTATTTATAGAGCACTTTAAAAACAACAAGGTCAACCAAAGTGCTTTCCAGTCAAAAGACAGCAATAAAATACAAAAAAAAACCACATGTGAAACAAAAAAGAATAAATAAATAAGAGTGAAAAATAAAAATAAATAAATGAATAAAAACAGACAATAAAATTTACAACAGATAAACTAAAAAGTCTTAAAAAATAGACTAAAAGACTATTTTTATTAACAATAAAATGGAACAATTGTGAAGTGGAGGAAAAATATCTATTAGCATGTTTAGACTTTGAAATAGAGTAGCTGTAAAGTTATGTGGGCCACGTTGAGTCCTAACTATGTTTGGTATAAATTAATTAAATTAAAAGGAGCCTACTTTGATAATAACAATAATAATAAAAAAAATTGCAGACTAATAGCTTTAAATATAGAAAAAGTCAACAAAAAGTAGGAAACTTTCAATTTTATTTTGAGTTAAGTCCAGCAGCAGATCAAGCATACCAGTAAAACAGCAGCATTGGTGGTAAAAGCAAACTTTTTTTTTTTTTTAACATGCACTGTTAAATTCTCTATTTTACTCTGTGACTTTTATTTTTGGATTTTAAATCGATAGCTATGGGACTCAAGACGAGCCATTTATGTGTATGCATCCATTTCCACTGACAGCTATAGAAGTCTCACAATGTCCTGTTATTTACTCATGTTGTAAACCTTTTAATGGTATCAATGTGTGATGCTAGGTGGCTTTTACTTTGAAATGAATATGGGAGTTCTACAGAGTTATGGCCCGCCCTACAGTGCCTCTGACTGGGTCGTGTTTAGGGGGTTAAGTTGATGCATGACTTATGAGGAATGATAATTGGTTGGTTCAGGCACCAGGAGTAAATCGGAAACACTGTAGGGCCAGAGCTATTGAGTAAGTAAAAATTTTCCCTTTTGCTATTTTAATTTCAAGTAAGGGAATAATTCTGTATTTTGTTTTATATCATGGTTTTATAAACACAGCACTCATCTTCCATGTTTCTTTATACACAGTTGCTCCTGCAAAAGAGGGAATGTGTACAAAATAAAGTCATTCAGAGCTTTCAAATTCTGTTTTTGATTGTTTTGTGACTCTAGGGCTTACTCTCTTCAGAACCATAGCCTTTTCTACTGTGCTACGGGAGCACAGCCTTTTCTACTGTGCTCCAATAACCTTGAATATGATACACTAAGAGAAAAAATTCTGGACCTCACTAATTTCTAAACCCTAGTCATGACCCTCTTCACTGTGAGCATTCTGTTTTTATTTTAAATCAATAAAATTAATTAATTTTTGTTATCTTTCTATCACTTTTGTGATTTTTTTTCCACTTCATCCAAAAAAATAATGTCTGTTTGCCTGTTGAACACAGTTTGTTCTTCCCCTCTGCTCTCAGCTCCTTTGTGCTGGCAATAGGGGGACTTATCTTAGGAAGGAGACTCCAAATTGAGGCTGCAGTCAGTATGGATTGAATGAATCGAATGCTTTAAGGGCGCTTATATGCTACTCACACTTTTAATATAGATTCCCAGGATTATCTCATTGACAATCTGATTTCTTACACTGCTTTCCTTCCTTTACAACTTTTAGATTAAAAAAGGGTAAAATTAACCACAGGGCCAATTCGCTTGACAATTCATTTTAAAAACTCTTTGTTGAAGAAACCTCATCCATCCACTCACCAGCTCTCGCTTTGCCTGAGCTCACCTCTGGGCAGATCAACATCATTCACATCCTGCCTGACCTTCATCAGCTATGCAAAGCACAATTTACGCCATGGGCCCTGCTAATAATTAAGATGACAGAAGGAGAGAATAGCTCACTTTTGCCTGGGCAGACAAGACCCATTAGGTCAACAAGGTCAACTGCCTGTGCCTGGCAACAATGTGGACATAAGTGCAGATAAAGTTGTTTTCAGAAGATTTTATTAGAGCAAAGCAGAAACAACTGCGTCAGGGCCCTCTAGCTTTAGTTTCATAGACTTGTTTATAAAAGTGTTGAATAAGAAAATGAAATAAGAAGAGAGGAGAAGAAGCAGCACTTGATGTTTTATTAAAATCCCACTCATCTAGCTACAGAGCATGAAAATATTGTGCTGACTCTTTTGATGACATTGCAGAACTTCTATTCTCATACAATTCAAATACAAAACACTTAGGACACAAATCAATATTTACTCAATCTCTCTCTTTTTTTTTTTTTTTTGGCCTCAGTCAGTGACTGTAAATTATTCCAGTTTCCAAATTACTGTTAATGCTTTTTGTAACTCCACAGTGTTAAAATCTGCCCAAAATAAACCAAGCGCAAGCATTCAGGTTCATTATGTATTTTAGAAGACTTAACAGCTCTCCAGGGCATTCAAGATTAGTACCAGAGTCAGCTTCTACTCAGTTTTAGGTTTTAGTCAGTTTTCTGTCACTTTTTAGTTTGTTTGTTTTTTTGTTTTTTTAAGTTTATTTAATGTAAATTTTATGGTCTGCTTTTATTTATATTTTCCCATGTTTTATTGTTATTTATTTATGCTTTTTTTGTTTAATATGTGTTTTTCTATTTTATTACTGTCTTTTGACTGGAAATCACTTTGGTCAACTCTTTGGTCAAGCACTTGTTTTTAAAGTGCTCTATAAATAAAGTTGGATTGGATTGGAACAGCTGCCATTTTAGAACTGACAAGGGCAATACATTAACATTAAAAATGATGATCTTAAGATTTTGGTTCTTTTTTTGTAAAATCAAACATAAGTTGTGACTGAAGTGCAGACTTTCAGCTTTAATTCAAGGGGTTTAACAAAAGTGTTGCATTAACTGTTGAGGAATTACAGTCATTTTTCTACACAGCCCCCCATTTTCAGAGGCTCAAAAGTAACTGGACAGTTGACTGAGAAGCAGTTCATGGCCAGATGAGGCCCGTTCTCTCATTATTCCATTACAAGAAAAGAGATCTGGCATTGATTTCAGGTTTTGAACTTTGGTAGCTTTTCACTGGAACTCTCAATATGAGCTCCAAAGTGATGTTGATGCAAGTAAAGGAAGCCATCATTAGGCTGCAAAACCAAAATAAACCTGTCACAGAGACAGCAAAAACGTGAGGAGTGGCCAAATCAACAATCTGGTACATTCATAAAAAGAATCAATGCACTGACCAGCTCAGCAACCCCAGAAGGCCCGAAAGACCACAGAAGACAACTAAAGTGGATGATTGCAGAATTATTTCCATGGTTAAGAAAAACAATTTCACAACATCTAACCAAGTCAAGAACACTCTCGAGGAGGTAAGCGTATCATTGTCAAAGTCTACAATCAAGAGATGCCTTCATGGATGTAAATGCAGAGAGTTTACAACGAGGATCAAACCACTGGTTACACTCAAGAACAAGAAGGCCAGATTAGACTTTGCCAGACAACATCTAAAAGAGCCTGCACAGAAAAAAAAAATATTTGGACAGATGAAACCAAGATTAGCATGTACCAGAAAGAAGAAGGAGAGAAATGGCTCATGATTCTCATTGCCAGATGTGACTATATCTGAATGAGCGAGTGAAGTTATCAGCTAATGAAGTAAGCTTGGATAGAAAGGTGTATCCATAACCTTTTGGGATGTGTAACTTAGCACTTATTAACATGCCTCCAATTAAAGGCTCTGTAACAAATTAAGAAAATACTAGAATTTCACTCACCAAAACTATGGCATGGAGTTCTTGAGGTGATGTAAGTACAATTAACCACACAGGAAACCCTATTATTTGCCAAATAATTGTATTAAAATGCTCCAAAAGACCCCAGTACCACAAACCCAGGCAAGAGGTCCAGCACAGTGTATCAAAGCAGCTGAGGTGAAGCTCAGATAACAGATGTGTGTTGGGCATTCACAACAGCCCCAGTAATGCAAACTTTAAGCCTTAAGCCTTAATAATATCCCCGTACAGTTTAAATTAAATTACCTATAAGGGGGAATCAGCTTTTAACCATGTTTTGTTTTGGGTTTTTTTCTGCTGTAGGCAGGCATATTGCAGCTTTTGGAGCTAGCATGGCAGTTGAAGAACTGCAGCTTTTGGCACTTCTGAGTTGGCTTCATTTTTCAGCCCTAGAAGTTGATGTTTGCTCCTCCTCTACCAGGTGGTTTCTAAATGGCCTTGAAAAACGTGCAGGTGCATGGTTAGTAGTGAATAATTACAGCCCTGTATAAAACCTGACAGTTTATAGTAAAATAAATTTAAGGCACTCAACCACTTTTTATGCTTTTGTTTTATAGTCTGTGTTTTCACTTGAAGACAAGTAATCACTGGCTGTTCATAATTCTGTGCCAAACGTTTCTCCTGATAGCCAAAGATTAAATGAAATGTTTAGGGAAGAAAATACATTCAAAAGAAGCTCTGAAATTATTTAACAAACTTTTATAGCACAAGAAAACATTAATTACTCTGGTTTGAACCCTTTGAAGTAATTTTGTAATCATGTACCTGATGAAATACACAGTGGTGTGCAAAGGTTTTGAGCCACCCCTCATTTCTTTAGATTTTGCCAGGAAAATGGGAAATGGGTGCAGTGATTTACTGAAATATGCAAACATAAATGGAAATACAATGTATACGGCAAATAGTGTTCCCTTGTGTGTTTTTCTATCCAGGTATGCTTTTACTGCATTGGCAGTGTGTTGAATAATGAGGCAGTTGCCAATCGGAAGCTTTCCAGATGGTATTCCATGGTGGATCAAAATCTGACGGTACTTTTCTGAGTTCAATTTTGACAAGATCCCAACACCACTGGCTGAAATGCAGCCCCAAACCATGACAGAGTCCAGTCTTTGTTCCTGAATGGTCAGGTACAAAGACTGAGTGAGAATGAGTGAAAAAGCAGCCAATGTCCAAAGAAAAACTTTGAAAGACCTTCAGAAAGCCTGAAGGTCAGAAAACTATTGCTCAAGACCACTTTAAGAAATTATAAGAAAAGTCTGGCTCCTTGGAAGCAAACCATAAATACTCAAGACTTTTGCACAATACTGTATATACCAGTAAATCATCATCAGTATTTATTATTGTCTATTTATTTGCCCCACTCCCTTTGTGTGCACCACATGGCTGTTACCCTACAGTCATCTGTTTTGCATTTCTGACAGTTGCTAGAGGTCATTGTTCTTCTTACTCACAATCACTTTTTTTTTTAATAAGAATGTCTCTATAGGAGATGTTTTTTGGTTACATTTTCCACACTATTATCACAACAGTGTGTGCTGTGTTAGATAAACAATTTCCCACTAAATCCTCAAATGACAACTTGAGGCTGGTTCCAAAAGCAAGCCAATCCCCAGAGACTCCCAAGTTAAAATGGAAAATTTACCTTCATAATAAAGCAGTCTGGCATAAAAAGTCATTCTGTTCTCTATCCTCCTGGGACCCTGTGTCCTCATTAGAGGAAATTACATTTTGGCTTTTCTGCACTTTATATACTGCTTTCTGCTCAACAATGTGTTTATACTTTGTAACACCACGGGGACTTTATTGTGTTATGCTGTAAATTAAACCCATTGTCCTCATATGAGGGCATACTTTAAAACAAATTGCTTTCTGCTCAAATGTGATACTTAGGTTTTATACTTATCAGGTCCAACTTAACCCAAATAGCTAGGTGAAATTAAAAATGCATCCCAAACAAGAGCTCGGGTCCCAGGAGGATAAAACTGATTTACATCGTCATAAGAACTTTGAGAAGTGGGAGTCCACACAAGTGGTTTACTTAAGTAAAAATAAGGTACCAAAACACAAATGTAAAGGAGGGTTGATGCCAGGTGGAACAGAAGAGAGAGACTGAGCAGTTCATCTGGGCCAGCTGGGCTAGCTTTCTGCAAGGATTCACCTTGGCTAATCTGAATCACTGAACTGGACCTCTTGGCTAAGTTTGTGGCACTGAAGCCTTTTGGAGTCTTATTAGTACAATTGTTTGGCAAAAAATATGGTTTCCTGTGTTGTGAGTAACGTCAGACTTAACGTCCAAGAAGTCTATGCTCCAGTTTCGGTGACTGAAATGGCCACTTTGACTGGCAAGAGGATGCTAACACTTTTTTGAATCAGAGAGCTGGACGTTGTTTGTATTGTGAATGCCTTATTGGAGAAATTTTCATGAATTATCTGACAAATATTATAACTTGATGTATGCGTAATTGTGCGAACAGCTCATTCACACAGCCTGTGCTTTTTTTTCTGCAGCACTAATAATTATTTATTTTATCTTTTTTTTTTTTTATGAATGAAGCAGGTAAAGGGTCTGGAGTTGCTTTCAGTATAGAATTGCATTCAGAAGCTCTTTCTGAGAACCCAAAACATGCAGTCAAGACAGCTCTTTATGCAAACAGGCCACCCTTAGATTTCACAAAAAGAAAACAAATCCATCAGAGAGAGAGAGAGAGAAAGCAGGAACATTACGAGTGGCCAAATCAACAGTTTGGTGCAATCTGAAAAGAAAAACACACACACTGTAAACTTTGGAACAGGTCTGTATGTCAACAATGTGAAGACAAAATTGTTGGATGATTGCAGAGTCCTTATGGCAAAGAAAAACCTCTTCAAACCTTCCAGTAAAATAAAGAACACTTTCCAGGATGTAGGCATATAATTATCCTGCCATACAGAGAAGACATCACAAATAAATACAGAAGGCCCACCACAAATCTCTGTGCAAATCATTCATCTGCCTCAAGAACAGGAAGGTCATATCAATTCAATTCAATTCAATTCAATTTTATTTATATAGCGTCAAATCACAACAACAGTCGCCTCAAGGCGCTTTATATTTTAGGGTAAAGACCCTACAAATATCAGACTTTGTCTAAAAACTAGTCTGTGTGTGGAGGCAGAGTGATGAATGGGCATGTATGGCACTGGGTCACTAATAGTTTACTGGTGATTTGACAACATTATACACAAAGAGAAATTCTAAAGTGTACAGAGCTATATTTCTACTCAGATTTAGCCAAATGCAGGAAAGCTGAGTAGACAACACTTCAAAATACACATGAACAATGACCTATAACATACGGTCATTGTTCATAATATTGTAGTACAATATAAAGCATCTTGAGGCAACAGTTGTTGTGAATTGGCGCTATGTAAATAAAACTGAATTGAATAAAATTGAATTGAACTGAAATAACTGTAAAAGCAAGCTCTGAGTTTTTGAAAAGTAAAGAAGCGAATGATCCCAGGTCTTTGTGTTTATTGTGGTTTTTTTTGTTATTTTTATGTTATTGTTATTGTTTTGGTTTTGATCTGTATTTCTTCTTCAGTATTTTTAAGCATTTGGTTCTTGTTCTAATTTAGTTCTAGTTATAGAGTTGAATTTTTTCTCTCAGTGTTTCCTGTCTTATCCTTCTGTGTCAGTTCCCCTATGGTTAGTTTATTTATGTGTCTGCATTTCCCTGTTTAGTTATAGTTCTCACTTCCTCTTTTATCTTGGTAGTCATTTGTCTCCTGTGCTTTGCGTTTAATTTTACTTCCCCTCGTCTTGTCACATTGTCTTGATTGTCTTCAGCTGTTGCTCCTTACCCTCCTGTGTCCACTTTCCTTGATTACCCATTGTGTATAAATAGTGCTATCTTTGGTCTTTGTCTCAGTGTCTGTGAACTTGCTCCATGTACCTTTTCCTTCCCATGTGCCTGTGGATTTAGTTTTCCTTCACCTTTTGGAGTTTTTTTTTTTTCGCTTTGTGGACTTTTGCAGCAGCTAAATTAAATGGCTTTCTTTTTGTTAAATCCTGCTTGCCTCCTGCTTCTACATTTTGAATTCAATTCAATTTTATTTACATAGCGCCAAATCACAATAACAGTCACCTCAAGGTGCTTTATAGTTTTGGGTAAAGATCCTACAATATTAGACAGAAAACCCCAACAGTCAGACGACCTCCTATGAGCAAGCACTTGGCAACAATGGGAAGGAAAAACTCCCTTTTAACAGGAAGAAACCTCCAGCAGAACCAGGCTCAGGGAGGGGCCGCCATCTGCCGCGACCAGTTCGGGGTGCGGAGAAAAAGGACAAAAGACACACTATGGGAGAGAGACAGAGTTTAACAATAATAAATAATGATTAAATGCAAGTAATGTATGAACACATGATGCCATTTTGGGTCATCAACCTTTATACTCCACACACTCTGCAGATTGTAACAAGTATTCTGCAACACCCCAGTCTTACACCTGGCTTTACGCAGTGTTTCATCTCCTGAAGACAAAACTAACGCAGGGACAGCAATGAACAAACAGTAGCTTAACTGAAGATAGCTGCAGTAAAGGATTTCTTAATAATGTCCATGGGTTCCAGACATCAGGCATTGACTAAAGGATTTTCAGAGTATTAAAAATTTGCATTTTTCTGATTATTTTAATTTGTCCAATTACATTTGAGATCTGAAAGATTTTGTAAAAAGATGTCTGTAATTCCTTAGCAGTTACTGCATTATTTTTTCTCCCCAACCCCTTGAATCTGCACTTCAGCTGCATTAAAAATTATTGTTACTGTCCAAACATTTCCGGTCCTAACTGTATGTGATAGAGAACTGAAATCTCCTCATCGTTGTATATGTCTAGCAAATAAACTTCTTTTTTTTCATATATCACAAGAGGAAATGCACATTTGGAATGAATAATGGTACAGTTCATTTACGTGACCTGATAAGCCATTCTAGTGAAACCTTGCAGCCATCATTAATGTATCTACATTTCGAAATGAGA
Source organism: Paratilapia polleni (assembly GCA_015106735.1). Taxonomy (NCBI): domain Eukaryota; kingdom Metazoa; phylum Chordata; class Actinopteri; order Cichliformes; family Cichlidae; genus Paratilapia; species Paratilapia polleni. The sequence goes on along the minus strand of VUQI01060464.1, from coordinate 26,306 downwards.
AAAGCAACATGGATAAACACTGACTAATGGTTGCAGCTGCATTTAGGGGAAATCTGTATGTGTAAAAGGACTTCAGACTGGACTTAAGTCTGGATTTTGTTCAAGAATATATGGGATTTTGCCTATTGTCACTTACAGTAAATAGTTAACATTGATGAATAACAAATATATACTTGATCTGCATGGTGCTCTCAGTAGAAAATGCACAGAGGATTAGGCAGAAGATTAAATTCAACTGTGTTTTAAAGGATAACAACAAATCTGCCCATTCTTTTATTTTCACAGTATTTGTTGGTTCATGACATAACTGCTAACAATTTCTGACCTATTATGTGTGTATGTACAAAAGAACATCGCAAGAATATTCCAGATGTATGTAATTAAAATTTTGATGTTACTCTTATTATGTCTGTGTTCTAACTAGGTTCAACAGCGGTAAGCCTCTTTACATAATTTACATAATTGCATTTCTAAACATTTACTTAGTCCAAGAGTGACTGAATTACCAATTGAACTCCCATTGCACTGTTTGAGGCCCCTCATCCCACGCAAGACTTAACTCACAAACAAGTCTTTATTTCACATTCCTACACTCTAATGAAGTGTTTAAGGGGCTCCTCAAGAGATTGCAACTGAATTTAAACATTGTTTTAAGTGTTCACAAATAGAGCTGAGAGCTTTTTTTGAATGGTTTGCATACAGACACTTGAATTTTTGGCCGCTACCCCTTTTGCCACACGTGCTTACATATTAACAAACTTAAAATCTCTCATTAGCAGTCTTTTATCCATTAGGTGTTGTCATTGCAGGAAAAGCACCTGTGCAGCTGATAACAGTGATGAAAGTTGTCATCACATCAGAAACATTAGGGGATTATTATCTCCCTGGAACTGGAAAACTGAAATGGAATGAAGCCATTATTTAACCTATTAGTTACAGTTTTGTTTGACAGCTTGAAATATCTCACAATGCTCTTTGCGCTGCTTTATCAACACAATTTGATTTTTTTTCTGAAATTGTAAACATCTCAGACCAAACTGCAGGAGAACACACACAGATTTATCAAGTTAACCTTTTCACTGGCCACAGTTACAGGCAGACATTTGCAGACCTCCATGCTCATAAGATTTCACATAAATCTTACCTCAAATCTGGCAAGTTCACAACCTAGTGCCTATCTCAAGAGCTGCATGCCTCTGTCTTGTCTGGAATCTCTCTGGTGCAGCTTTGTAGGCTTTACTGGACCAGCTTAGTCTCTGGGGATATTCGAAGGTCGGTATGTCAGAAAATGTCATGAAATTTATTTAAATAGTCCTGTTCACTGCAGATATTTCAGCTTCAACTAGGAATGGCACAAACTAGAATCTTGTCTAGATTTGAGTGGATGGGTGTTTTGCAATACCATTAACTTATTGTAGACCTACGAGACTTACACTTACAGGCAAACTGAGCATCAGAATGGAGAAGAAAGGTGATTTAAATGACTTTGAACCTAGCATGGTTGTTGAATGCAGACAGGCTGGTCTGAGTGGTTCAGAAACTGCGTATCTGCTGGGATTTTCCTGCACAACCATCTCTAGGGTTTAAAGAGAATGGACCAAAAAGAGAAAATATCCAGTGAGTGCCAGTTCTCTGGGCAGAAACATGTTCTTGGTGCTAGAAGTCAGAGGAGAAAGGCCTGGCTGCTTTGAGCTGATAGAAAGGCAACAGTAACTCAAATAACCACTCGGTACAACTAAGGTATGCAGAAGAGCATCTCTGAATGCACAGCACGTCAAACCATGAAGTAGATGGGCTATAGCAGCAGAGGATCACACTGGGTGCCACTCCTGTCAGCTAAGAACAGGAAACTGAGGCTACAATTTATACAGGCTTACCAAAGTTGGACAATAGAAGATTGCCTGGTCTGAGTCTCCATTTCTGCTGCAACATTCAGATGGTAGGGTCAGAATTTGTTGTAAATAACATGAAAGCATGAATCCATCCTGCTTTGTATCAGAACTCCAAACTGCTGCTGGTGGTGGTGTAATGGTGTGGGGGATATTTTTTTGGTACACCCCTTAGCACCAACTAAGCACAAGTATTGTTGCTGACCATGTCCATCCCTTTATGACCACAGTGTACCCATAGGATATGGTGGAATGGGAGAGTCACATCAGATGAGCAGCCAACAAATCTGCAG
>VUQI01060464.1:5566-23529 GCA_015106735.1 Paratilapia polleni | reverse complement strand
GATATCCTCAATGAAAACCTGTTCCACAGTGCTCAGGACCTCAGACTGGGCTGAAGGTTCACCTTCCAGTTCAGTTTTTTTCTTTTTAATAAATTTACACAAAATCCTAAAATTCTGTTTTCAATTTGTCATTATGGGGTACTGAGTATAGATTAATGAGAAAAAAATGAATTTAAATGATTGTAGCATCAGACTCCAACATAATGAAACTGAAAAAACTGAAAGGGGTCTAAATACTTTCTGAACCCACTGCAGGTCAGCATGGTGTTCTGGGCATTTCCAGCCCTTGGGTGTTTGGAGATGCAGAAAGATAGACATTAGGTATGGTCTCCAACTCCTGGTTTTTGTCTCTTTGCTTGACCACTTGTCTAAAGATGGAGCCAAAATGCAAGGCTGATGGTGGAAGAGCAGGAGGCTTTCCAGATGGTGGAAGTAAACTGAGGTCCCCTGTCCAAGAAGATATCACTGGGAAGACTGTGACCTTGAAAATCCTTCCTGACCAGCCCATTCGTTGTTTCCCTGGCAGATGGCAGTTTATGCAATGGCAGGAAAGGGTGGAAGCAGTCTCTGACAGTCAGAATTACAGTGTTAAGCAACTGTAATTAGCAGATCTTAACTTCCTGTCTTTTTAATGAGAATTTTATTTTCTCTCAATATAAACATGCCGTTACTTCTATCATCAAGCTTGCATCAGCTATGGAGAATCCCTGATTGAAAAAGGTTGCAAAACTACAAAATCATATCCACAGTGACCAAGAAGGTTGGAATCAATTGTATGGTTGTGAGAAAAAAAATGGAAACTTGAACTTGGCTGACTTTGATAGGGTGTGTTGTGTATTTCAGGATCTGCACAATACTGGATCCAAAACAAAAAGAAAATCCCCACCTAACAGTTTTAGCTTTGACTGTGAAGAGCAAAAGACTATTCTCAGCATAAAAATCTCACAGTGCCACTTGCATATATGGTGGATTCACTTTGTACTGCTTCCATATCAGATGAAAGAAAAGGTGCATTGTTGTTAATCAAAACAGTTTAAAGATTTAAACTCAAGTATCCTGATTTTTTTAAGGACTTTGACTCTGAACATGCATCATTATATATTGTTTCATTTTACCTTGGCATTCTAGCTCTTTGTTTAGGGAAACAAACTTCTTTTATTGTCTGTCTCCATGTGGTCCTGCAACAGATTGGCAACCTGTCCAGGGAGTACCCCACCTCTCGCCCTATGACAGCTGGGATATGCTCCAGCCCAACTATGACCCTGAATTGGATAAGCCCGGAAAAAAAATAGATGGATGGATGTTGGTTCCAGTATTTCAGTTGACCATTTTCTACCCCTTAGCTGTGTACAACTGTAAAGATGTCACTGAAGTAGCACCACTTTTCACCCTTTGTTTAAAAAGCCCAATTTTAGCTCCTCTCTCTTTAAGGGCCTCTTCCAAATAGTCTAGTCTCCATGTCATCGTTTTATAAAATTATGTGCTGTATAGATTGGATGGCCCGAGAGTGTGAGACATGATTTAAACTATCTTCAGTTCAATTGACTGTTAATATTTTGCTGATGGCTTTGGAAAGAAAAAAAAAGGCTTGGTCAGTAGACTTTTTCTGCTTTTACAAGAGTAAAATTGTCATAGCCCTGTACTAGTTTGCTTTTTGGAAGTGTCTAACTCTCTCCAAGGCCTGGGAAGACTCCACCCTTTGGGTGGAGCCTGGACGTCCACGCTTCACCTGGACCACTTGCGTCTCGTTCAACCTCATCATTGACCTGCTTTTAAGGACCAGCCCGAGCACTCAACCTTCGCCAGATTGTCTGCTAATCCGTGCGGTAATCAGGCCACTTAAGTATAGTCGGTCTCAAGAGAATTCCTGTGCTCATTCTTGTTGTCTCTTTGTTCTAGTTCTGGTCCAAACGTGGGCATATTGTCAATGCACCCACCTGTTCTTCGTTGGGCTGGTCCATCCTCATCAGCTGGAAACAACGGATCATTCTTCCCTACAGCTCGCCTGCCTGTTCACCCTCCGTCGCCTCAGTCTTTGGTAAAAGCAAACCAGTGGCTCCTTCCTCCTCCTCCTGGACATTTGCCCGGCCTTTCAAGTAAGCGCATACTGAACATTACTCACCTCTCTGTACTCTGATATTCTTTGGAAATCCCCTGCTCGGACTAACTGATCTCTCCTCTTCCTCAGAGCCCTCGACCCGTGATCAGCTTGGCTTCCCTGAGTTACACTAAATCCCATTCTGAATTATTGTCTTTGTCAAATAAATTGGTGAATCTGATAGTTCTGTCTTTTTCGAGTCGTGCTTTTGAGTCCCGAACTAACTCTGCCTTTACGGCCTACGACAAAAATGACCTGTATGAATTCCTTCTCTACCACTGTCTATCTACACTATATCTTATACACTTGGTCCTCAAAGGTCAAAGAAATGAAAGTGTCCTCCTGTCACCCATTTAATGGAGCTGTATTGACAAAAGCTCCCAATACTCCACCCAGGTCCACAGATCTCACAGAGCATACGACAGTTATGCTGCGTCCGAAGAATGCATGTGCTAATAGAAACTCTGAATTACTAGAGGTTAAGTGAACCACATTTCTTTGTCTGAATTAGTGTATCATCTAAAATAGTGTATCATTTCCACTATGATCATTATCCAAAGCAAGGGTGCTTTATTATTATCAGTGCAGCAGCAGACTTTGACAGGTACTATAATTGCACTGCAGCTGGTTTTAGCAAAGACAGTTAGTCCTAGCTCTGGTAGGTGTATATCTATAGCAACAAACTACAGTGCATATGATGGAGACTACCCCATAGTTGCTCATTTTAGTTGAGGCAACACTGACTAAACTCCCTTGTTTCTGAATTTGTGTCAAAATGTTTCAGCAGTGCACGCATGACCACTGATAACATTTAATTGATTAGTGTGTGGCAGTCTGTTGCTGGTCAATGGCTGCACTCACTTTGAACATAAAAACTAAACTACAACAAGCAAAACAGTAAACGTCTCACATGATAGTCTTCTTAGGAATTCAATTTTCAGCTGTTAATGTCTGAGATAAGGACTAATTGGGAAATAATTGAGGAGTGATGCTCTTTCATTAGCAAATAAATTGCTGTCCCTGGTTGCATTTTGAATTGATCAAATCAAATAGCCCTGGGCCCTAACACGAGTTCTCACACACCATAGAGACAGCTGTGAAAACAGCTACATGTCTGCTGTCCTGATATATTCATAAGAGCTACTGTAGTCTAGACGGCCAAAAAATATTACATTTTAAATCAGAAAATGTAACAGCCCAGTGACAATCAAGCCTATCAAGCGTTACAACAACAATATAGCAATGAAGCTGTGGCCAAACAATGAGCCCTTAGTGACTCATTAAGCAGCCAGTCTCAAAGTGATCCAAGGGGAGAACAGACAGGAGTCGATAGGACTTGTATGCATACAAATGAAGTTCTTTTTTTTTTTTCCAACTTGGGCCTTCTGTCTTCATCCCTGTGTCTACCGACAGCTATTAATGTAAATCATACTTTTCTTGCTACTTTAATAAAATACACACAGTATACATTATGACTCTCTACTTTCTGTCTAAAGTAAAGCCAGAAAATGTTCAGTTTCTTCCTGTAGCCGAAGCTTTTCCTCCAGTCTGTGACCCCTCCCTTAATTTTGTGCAGTATTCATTAAATATCATCTAATTTCACAGTCTTCCTCAGAAAATAGCAGTTAGCATTTTTCATCAGAACACCTCTATAATGTTAAAGCACACCTACTTCTCCTTTTTATCTGTGAACTAAGCTTCTCTAGGGAAAATGTTTCGCTTTCATATTGCTTATATTAAGGTCTAAACAGGTGTCTTTTCAGAGTCATTTCAGAGATATAACACAAAATACAGCTATCACTAACACACATAATCATAGTTACACAAATATCCATACATATTTATGCCCTATATTTATATACACAAGGCATTATTGCTAACTTTCTGCCAGTAACAAAACTTAAACAAAATGTAAGCATCTGATATTAATTATAGTCAGCATTAACATGCAGGATTTCTAAGCAGAACAAAATACTCATTATGTAGGCCTGTCCTAATGCATAAAATCTCTTGTTTTAAATGACTACATCATCAATCATTTGAACATTTTGTAATGATTCATTTATTTTTTGATTACTGGTAAGTTAGGTTTTGTTCCTGCATCACAAAACCCTTTTAATTACTTAAGCGTAGTTTCTTACTGTATAGGCATTAAATTGCATCATGTTAACAGCGAGAGTAAAACTATTATGCTTAAAGGATAACAACAGTCCACAGACTTAGATCGTGTTTGTAACTATTTGCATCTTTTAATCCACCTGTATATCTTGGTAAACCATATGATTAAGATGAATTTCAGAAGGTGTAAACAGAATCTCTGTGTCAGACCACATTACCTTGCATCTCCATGACACAGCCTAGGAGACCCAGGCTGCAGCCACTGCAGTGCAACTGTGCATAGCAGAGTGAAAATGTCTAATAAATGTCCTCTCATATTCAAATGTACCATTACTTATTCTGCAGTCAGTTTTCAAACCAAAACCTTTTTTGTTTGAATGCACATATTGAACTGAGTTAAAAGTTCCAGTTTGAGGAAAACCTACTTAACTATGAAACCAAACCTAATGTGTTCAATGTGTTGTTTCAACAAGAAAAATGAGCAGCTGCCACAGCAGTCAGATACATTCACCGGCCACTTTACTGGGTACACCTGTTCAACTGTTCATAAATGCAAATATCTAATCAGCCAATCACATGGGAGAAACTCAATGCATTTAGGCATGTAGACACGGTCAAGACAACTTGCTAAAGTTCAAACCAAGCATCAGAATGAGGAAGAAAGGTGATTTAAGTGACTTTGAACATGGCATGGTTGTTGGTGCCAGGCGGGCTGGTCTGAGTATTTCAGAAACTGTTGATCTGCTGGGATTTTCCTGCACAACCATCTCTAGGGTTTACAGAGAATGGTTTGAAAAAGAGAAAATACAGATTGAGTGGCAGCGGGCCGAAACACCTGTTGATGTCAGAGGTCAGAGGAGAATGGCCTGACTGCTAATTCAAATAACAACTGGTTACAACCAAGGTATGCAGAAGAGCATCTCTGAATGCACAACACGTCAAACCTTGAAGCAGATGGACTACAGCAGCAGAACTAGTCAACTAAGAACAAGAAACTGAGGCTACAATTTACACAGGCTCACCAAAGTTGGACAATAGAAGATTGGAAAAACATTGCCTGGTCTGATGAGTCTCCATTTCTGCTGCAACATTCAGATGGTAGGGTCAGAATTTGTTGTAAACAATATGAAAGCATGGATCCATCCTGCCTTGTATCAGAAGTCCAAACTGCTGCTGCTGGTGGTGTAATGGTGTGGGAGATATTTTTCTGGCGCACTTTGGGCCCCTTAGTACCAACTGAGCACAAGTATTGTTGCTGACCATGTCCATCCCTTTATGACCACAGTGTACCCATAGGATATGGTGGAATGGGAGAGTCACATCAGATGAGCAGCCAACAAATCTGCAGCAACCTTGATGCAGATGGTCTACAGTAGCAGAAGATCACACCAGGTGCGGCTCCTGTCAGTGATGAACAGGAAACTGAGGCTACAATTCACATGGGCTCACCAAAATTGGACAACAGAAGACTGGAAAAATGTTGCCTTGTCTGATGAGTCTCGATTTCTGCTGTAACATTCAGATGGTAGAGTCAGAATTTGTTGTAAACACCATGAGAGCATGGGTCCATCCCACCTTTTATCAATGGTTCAGGCTGCTGGTGGTGTAATGGTGTGGGGGATTTTTTTCTTGGCACCCTTTGAGCCCCTTAATACCAGTTGAACATCATTCAAACACCACAGCCTACCTGAGTATTGTTGCTGACCATGTTCATCCCTTTATAACCACAGTGTACCCATCTTCTGATGGCTGCTTCCAGCAGGATAACGCATGTTACAAAGCTCAAATCATCTCAAACTGGTTTCTTGAACATAACAGTGAGTTCACTGTACTCAAATGGCCTCCACAGCCACCAGATCTCAATCAAATGGAGCACCTTTGGGATGTGGTAGAACAGATTGGCATCATAGATGTGCAGCTGACAAATCTGCAACAAAATATCTGAGGTTTTCAGCACCTTGTTCATGAAGAAGTAAGGCAGCTCTGAAGGCAAAAGTGGCTCCAACCTGGTACTAGCAGGGTGTAACTTGCTAGTGAAGTGGCCAGTGAGTGTATGTCTTATGAAAAGTTTCTTGGTTCCCTCCCATGTTTAAGGACTTTATTGCTCTTTAAAATTGGAACCTTTATTTCTTGGCGTCTAATATTGCTATGGCCTGTTTGTCAAGGCACTAGTGCCGAAGCATGCCAGCTGCTTCTGAGAGAATGGCAGCCCCAAAGCCTGAAGCCCTGGGATGAGAATGTGTTGGAAGGTACTAACTATGCAGATAAGTTTTTCATAACAGCAAATTGTAAACTATTTGACACACTGGTGAAACAGAACAATAACCATAAGGACCATGTACCACATACCATCCGTGATAATTTAAAACGCAAGTAATTTAAACTTATGTTACAAAGAGAGCATGGAAAATATTACAGGGTGCACAAAAGGCCAAGCTTACATGCTTAAATTGCCCGAGGCCCACACACAGAGCATGTGTAGATAATTAATTAGGTACCAATAATAAATATAATGCAGGTTTTACAAAATAAACACAAACTGAAGTTTGTGACAGCTCTTTATAGGGGTTGTTGCTGAATTTATACCTTCAGCTTCATAGGATGTACAGTATACAAGCATCACCATAGTGGAAACTGCAAACATTTTTGGTTTTTTATGTGGCATAACAGTGGTAACTCCATAACTGAATCATACCTATTAATCATTTCTGACTCAAAGACAGGATCAGTAAGTCAAAATCTGCCCTTTTTTACACCCCAGACAAGTGAAAAGTCACAGGGTCATATTTTAAAAGTTTATATAATCATTTTACTAAGTGACTGTCCTCAGATTGAGGACAGTCACTTCACCACAGTTGTGGGGGAATTATTTATTTATTGTTATTAAAAGCTTGATCTGTTTAAAGTCAAAACCATTTTTTGTTGAGTTTGTTTTATCTGTATTTGTATTACAGTGGTTAACAAATTTATTAAACCAACATCCATTGTAAGGTTTATGCCACAGCTTCCCTAAATTAACAGTATTGCTAATTGCCAAAATTATTTTTTATGTTTCTGTAATGGTTAATCCACCAGTATGCACAAACTCTTTAATAGAAATTATATTTTTTTTTACACTAAAATATAATTATTGTTGTTATCCATGAATATTTGAATTTACTGTTTTACAAAAAAGCTGAAAAAATAGTAAAGCACATTATTATTTTTTGATTAAGATGCCAAATTACAGTTATTTACTTGCATTTCTGAACAGAAAAAAATGTTTTAGTGGTTGAATGTTATATTTGATTGATTTTCTGACTTCTCAGAGAAGTCCAGTGTGGTGACTCAAATTTGGGTATAAAAATGTGAATTCAGTTTGAAATTCCCCACTCCTGTTCAAAATGGTAAAACGTCAAGAATTCACTGAAAAGGAAAGAGTCAGCACTAAAGCATTTTGTGATGCTGGATGGTGTTTCCTCATTTTTTATGACAGGTGGTCTAATAAATTTGTTAAGCACTGTACATCCAGTGTGTGCTTTAAGGCTATATAAAGCAACAGTCAATCAAAATGACTAGAAATTACTGGTTTTCTAAAAACCTTCTACCAGTAGGCTATCTATTGATCCAGCTGTAGTATGAAAGGGTCCATGGCTGCGTGGCCTAAAGTAACTTTAATGCCCTCCTGGGGTGTCCTAATAACAATTCAAATTGTAGTATTAAAGCAATATATAGCCATTAAAGTGTGAGTGAAACAGAAATACCAGGAAACTGAAGTAGATAGATGCCTGCAGAGTTTAAACATCACATTGTTTACGCCTCTGCTTCCCCTACTGTGAAGTGTCAAAGTGTGAAAAAAGGCCAATGCAGCAATCTTCAGTCAGACCGGAAATTAGCCTGTCACCGGCAGCTGTTTTCCATCAGGCTAATTAAGAAGGCATGGAAAAACTTTTCCACATTTATCAAATACAGAGAGTGATTGCAGTATGTCATTAAAAGGATACTGAGAGGCAATTATTTTTGGTCTGCAATCACAAGTCAGCATCAGGAAAACACTTAGCGGCAGACCATGAAAATCTTAGTGATTCAGTATAAATCTAATGTAAGAACTAAATGGCATTTGTTTTAGCACATTTTGTCTCGGATTTAGTGGCTTGAACAGACCCCACAGTGTAGGTCTATTCCTTCACATTGGGAGCATAAGCAAAATGTTTTGAATTACCCAACTGATGTGTGCAAATGTTGTAAATGGGTGAAAAAAAAATTATGACCTTCTTTCATCTTGAGCAATGGATTCCTTGTGGGCAGAAAGATATTCAGATTGGTACACACAAGAGCGAGGAGAAGTAAGACTGCAATTTTCACACATCAGTTGCTAGTGGTCTTGCTCCAGGAAGGTGGGGCAAAAAGGTTTCGACTTTTCACTGCTGCCATAACAGCAAGATTAATTACACTCACTGAAACAGAACCATTCAATGTTTTGGTAATATTAAAGTCAGTGTCCACAACAATCAAAAGAAAAATATTTTCTTCTAAGAAAAGCAGAAGCAAACAAGTTAATATGCATAAAGTTTGTATTTTAGCAAGCCGTGTACCACTGTGGTGGTTAAGAGGCTACGCTAAAAAAAAAAAAAAAATGACCTGCCAAATGGTCTGACACAGACCAGCACTCCTAAACAGCATCCACTAGACAAGGACTACTGTGTAGCAATTTCCTTATTTAGTGGTGCAGATCCATGCTTGCTCATGGTGACAAAGCACTTCTTACTGAGAGTTATGGCTGTTGTGCCACATGTAAAATTTTCAGATCAAGATCATGCAGATTATATTCAATGGACAAACACAACCGTCACTTGTAAAGGGACGAATTCAAGACTGTTCTGGACTATGAGCAATGACTAACAAAAAAAACCCCAACAAGTTGCAGTATATCTATCACCTTTTTGTCACGACGAATAACTTAACTCAAGATTCAGTGCTTTGCAATATTTAATATATTCAGTTCTGTGTTCTGAAACTCACTGTAAGTTTTAAAGTAGAAAATGAAAGAATAGGGTATGGAAATCATCCCTTGTTCCTTACATTTAAATGTGAATGAGTACATGTTTAAGAAGCATTTGTTTTACTACTGACTGGCAAACAGTGAATTTATCAGGACTTCTCCCTGCTGCGTTTACTTATCATGCTACCCTCCAAAAAGGACAAACTACACCCGCAGATATCTACATGTTGTGTTACTATCAGTTATTGGTGTTTTGTTGTGTCCACTTTCTCCCTCAGCCTTTGTAATCTGCTTCAGCTTCAGATGACAGTGTATTACACTCCCTGCCTACGTTATAAAAAAACCTCCTGTTGTTAAACTGTGATATTATGATAAAAGAAAAGAAACTATGTCAAACTGACAGAGATTTGGCCACAGAAACAAAGATTTATCAGCTGCCTGATGAGCTTAACTTCATTTTAACGTAGACAATTTTTCTTTTTACTTGACCAGTGATCGTACTGATGAATAAGGAAAAGAAAGAAGTAATCAAGGAAAGTAATCTCAAATGTTCTACTTTGAAGACAAAATAACTGGAAGCTAAAATCTCTTGCTAAGCACATAAATTTCAAAGCATTTTTAGATTAGACAAGCCATGCAGTGATGATGCTTTGAGGCAGCAGAGAGATGAAACATCATATCCAAGCAACTTAGCTTGTAATTGGAAAAGTTTGGTGATTGAAACAGCAGCAGATAAGATTTAATTTACTCATTCTCAAAACAGCTAAACACGATCAGCTGTCTCACTGCAAAAACTTGGCATGCTTACTCAATAAGCTAACTTAAAGTTGTTTTTTTCATCTTCAAGTTTTCTTTTGTTTCTTTTTGTTAATTTGTTTCCCTTTAGCCATCCTCATGCAAACTTTAACACTCTGTTCACAAATCAAATCACATTTACACCCCTGTGATATCTGCCATGAAGACATATTGTAGAACCATTTATAGCCTAATTTTGAGAAATTGCCGCAACAACTTCAGGTGGTCCCCTTGAGAGATCGGTGGCAGAAGAGTAACTGGTACTGAACGCCTTTTCCTCCAGTGTTTACTCAGTGTCACTGTTATAAATTTGTGCTGGTTTATCAAACACTTCTATGTAACAAGACAGAGGACACGATACACATTGGCTGTTTATTAAAATTGAATTTAATGTTATAATCTGTAATGTGTGTGCTGTCAATTTTTAAAATGTATTTATTTATTTATTTATTTTCCTTTCATAACGACTGATCTTTGCACTGCATTTCAGTAGACAGACAGGAGCTGTTAAACCACAAAATAGATGTGAGTTATTGTTCAGTAGCTGTAGGCACTAGAAATGACATAATGACAGAGAGCAGAATTAAAGTCTGTGCTTTGAAGCAATAATGTCTACAGAGACTAATGTTTAGGATTATACATGCATACATCAAATATAGTTTGCGGTGTTTTTAATCTCTGATTGCCAGCAATTAGTTGGTTTCTTGATCTTTTTTTTCCCCTACTGAAATGGTAACTCACTTTTCAAAATTAAATTAGCTGGTATTTACAAGAGCTCGTGTAAGATATTTAAACACTTGGGCCGGGGTCGACACAGAAATACATTACAATAATGAAAACATGATGTAAGATGAGTAATACAGAGAAAACGATCTCATAACTGCAAGATCTAATTGCTTAAGCATGATAATATACTGTATTTGGCAGGGCAAACAGCACAAAATATCTTTCTTGGATTCATGCAGCCTGCTTTAATTAGGTTGAATCTATGCTATATAGTATAATATTTTGAAGTATAAATAGTAACACTGAAAAGCAGATGATTATTATGATAACATATTTTTTCTGGCTATCTTCTGTTGTTTTCTGACATTTAACACACTTTTTTTCTGATTAAAAATTTGCAATAAGTCACAGCTACATTTCATCATAAGCATGTTCGGTCACTTGTAAACACTCATAATACTACAAAGAAGACCAATACGCAATAAAGCTACAATAAGCAAATATATCAGTACTCAACACTGCAGAGCAATCTTTTGCAGGCCTTCATATAAGAAATGTGATATAGAATTACAAAGTTACTCAGTCTCATATTACCGAAGTATTTGACACTTACCAGCTATAATAATTTGTTTAAAGGATAACTTACTTCTTTTACACCAAAAAGAAAGAAAGAGACTCAGGCTAAAATAAACCTTAAAGACACAACAAACAATACAGTCACCACTTAACAGAGAGAGGCACATATTGTGCTGTACATTCAAACAAACAGTTTTATACATAGAAACAAAATGGCTTGATTACTACATACAAATATTTAACTACCTTTAATTTAAAAAAAATGAATAGACAACTTAAAAATGTAAAAACACTGAAATGCAAAAAATATGTCTTCACATTCTTCAGAAAATACTTTCATGAAGTCTCTGAACATTCAGATCTGTTAAGGATAATTAAGGACATTTGTGTTGTGTTTGTATGGCTGTAATTTATGGCTGATTTAAAAGATGTAAGTATTATTTTCTTTATTATGTGAGTGTGGGAATTGTGTAACATGTGTTAATCAACATGGAATATAAATTACAAACTATGATCAACTTTGATCACAATTATACAGCTAATCAAATCATTTTATTATTTTTTTTACTTTTTCTTAAAATTAGGTATGTTTGGTAGGAAACCAAAATTATGATTATGCTTGATTACCAAAGAAAAAAAAAGTCTAATATCTCAAAATCTAATGTCTTTTTTTTTTTTTTGCAAAATCTATGTATACATCAAGTGAAAATTTTCTCAGTAATTAATAGTCATGTCTGAGTCTTGATGAATACTGAGTCAGAGAGGACCTGTCACAATGAAGTTTCAATTAACTGTAAACACAACATGAAACAGGTTAGCATACTGCCCGGTGCTATTTCAACACTTGATGTTCATACAAGCAAGAATTAACATGCAACACAGAAAAAACAGTGTTGAAACACCAGCAGCAGCAGCAACAGGCCAACACTGTTCTGCTTGTTCATTACTCGTTGTAGAAAGGCATTTAAAGCAACATATTCCACTTCATTGTGCAAATTCTTGTATTTTTTTCTTTCACTTCACTGAAAAATAAAAGAAAAAATTTACACAGTTCTTGCTTTCAGTAAGCTCTTTGAGCTGCCTGTTTATTGACATGCTGGAAATGTTTACTGGATTTCACCTCTGGCTTGTTGCAGGTCACCAGGAAAATGCTCCTTACAACAGTTACATAACCAAGAGTTAAACTCAGAGTCACATGCGGTGCCAGAAAGAGTTCAATCAGCAGCTATTCCATTGGTGACTCTGCAGCCACTCGTTCATGGCTTCAGGGGAAAATAGATCCAAAGCCAGTCCTTTATATCACATGAAGTTCACAGTTGTTACAGACTGAAATGAAAACCATGCCATACTTGTTTAATTACAGCGATTAATTTTCAGATCATCTCTGTTGTGAGTCCATCTTGCCATTCTAGCATATACTTTTAATAATCATCTTCATCAAAACTGAGTAATTTTGTCATCTATTGAATGAACCATAGGGCAGAGATGTTAATAAACACTCTGGCTGTGTTTAAATGCTTCTTACAGTATTTTTGTAACAAAGAGTGACCTCGATTGGACAAGAGTTAAACTTTTCTGTGTGTTGAAATCACCGTTTTCTCAATGTTTCTACATCTAAGCTAAGCAAACACCATGTGCACTGTTTGCATGTAAAGTGTATTATGCATGCGTATAAACCTCTAGACATGGAAATGTTTTGTGGTATACATGTTGGCGGAATTGCTTTTCAAGGGAATTCCTCAGGTTGAGCACTGGGGGCGCTTCCATTTTGTGTTTTCACACTGTTATCATTGCATCCAGCGATCTCTGTATGACGAGATGTGATGTAGCTTCTCTTCCTACCAGGCAGGGAGTGCTTCCTTCCAGTGCCACCAACAGTGCTGCCATCACCATCAGCAGGGTCATAAACTACCACCATAGTATTATCCATTCGTGTCAGTGTGTACATACTGCTCTGGCGTGTTTGGGTTAGCCGTGTAGAGCGTAGTTCCAGCTCATCGTAGCTGGACACCTTAATGAACGGGCACCAACGAAACGCTTGCTTGAAGCCTGCTCGAAACCTGTTGTAGAGAGAGAACGCATAACAAAAAAGAATGTCCATTTGTCTTTTAATTTATTCGTGATGAATTGTGTATATTTTCTTCTACATAACACCCCATGGCAATGAAGCTAAGAAGAGACTTTATTCAGGTTAACCCGAAGCTTTCAAATAGGCAACTAGTGACTTATATCTAAATGTGCAGTCAGCAGGTGTGTATGTGGAAATGCATTATCATTTAGACTGAGGTAAACATTAAACAGACAGTGTTTGAGATTCTGTTCATGCATCCTTTTCTGAAACCACCAATAAACCAAACTTCAGTTGCTTGACTGAAGCAGAACTGTTGAAATCCACTTCTCCATTTATAAACACAGCAGAGAGCCCTATGTCAGCATTCTGAAAGTGCATTTTCTGAGATCTAGAAATGCACACATCCATCACTCGCCTTTCTTTGGCACTGGGACATATCTTGAGAAGTAGCCGCTGTGTTCACGAGGGACTAAACTAATCGTTCTTTTCTTTAACAGAGGAAATTTCCTCTCATAGGAAGCAAGTGGTTTCCCCTCCTGGGCTTGTGATTGAACCACCCCCTGAGGTGAGGAAGGCATACAGTGAATTGCTGTCTTCGTTAATGTTCTCATAAGTCAATTTGAGTCTGTGTGTTCTGAATTTTCTTTCCTCAGTGACAGACAGGCTAGTCTGCAATGTACAGAGGAAATTGTTTTCCCATGTGGTGAGGTGCAGAACAGCTGGCTCTGAATTATCCATCCATCCATCCATCCATTCATCATTGAGCTGTTTGGTCAGGAGAAAGTTGTCACTCTCCCTGAAGAATGAGTGACCAAATGCCTTTGCAATGATTTTGGTCTGTTTCGGATTTTTGACTACTTCACCTTTGGCACAATGCTCAGGGGCAACAGTTGGGCCAACTTTAGTTTCTGTCAGTGGAAAGTGTTTCCACCTGTTAAATAAAGTATCAGTATGTGTGCTGTGCAGATTTTAAGCATCCTCTCGTTCAAGTGGTAGGGGTTGTGGAGACAGCTGCTCCAAAGAGCCTCTGAGAAAATTGTCAAGAAGGTCCTATTTCTCCTTGGTGAAGGGCACTGAGCTTGTACCTGCAAAACCATAACCCCATGGCTCTGTCCAAAGCCTGGATTGAGTGGTGGTAACACAAACGTCCTCTGAGAAAAGTCCGGTCCTTAGGTAGGCAAAGGCCTAACACTTGCCACAGCTGCACTTGAAGATGGGGTTTTGCAATGCTGATCATGGTCATCAGTGATGAGAAGATCTGAATCAATGTCCAACACATCATCACCCACCAGTGGAATAGTCCTGAGACCCTAGTTTAACAATTAGTTATGTAGTTATGTATCTAGAAGCAGGCCAGTCAAGATTGGAGCATTTTAAGATTGAAAGTGTCTGCAGTTGGTTGAAGACTCAAGGGCAGTTTTGGCTAGCTCCAAGACACATATCACACACACTGGGTGAGTATGCTCTGCATTTTATTGCCACCAACACAGGGTTATGTCTTTTCTCCTCTGCTTTAGTGGGACGCTTAGTGGTGACCATCATTATTAACAGGGATGCTAGATGTGAAGCTACGATGTAGCTGGGTGTCCAGCATTGCTAAGCAGGTGTGGCTAGGGTAGAGAATGCTACTTTGGAGGTAGTTAGTGTTAGCTTAGGAAACTACTGGGATTTCATTAATTGTATTGTAACCGAAGAGATTTGCTACTTGAGCTGGCTAACAGTAAAGTGTATTGCTCAGCTTTATGATAAGCAGCCTATGCTACTGTTTGGATACAGGCTAGTAAGAGAAGCTTTCTATCAAGAAGATTACAATAGACAGTTTAGCAAAGTCAGATGGGTTGAGAGATGCAGTACTGGAACTTCTGTTTGTAGAATGAAGAGGTATTTGAAATATTGTCAAGACAGTGTTAGCCCTACTTTTGTAGGGTGGGATTCTAGTCAGTATGATAGCTAATATTCAGGACACACTGTAGGATTTCCTAATGAAAGACATCATACAAATGCAATGAAGGAGAATGAAAGTGTCTTATTTCATCAAAATACATTGTTTCTCTTTCTTTTACATTTAGGAGAGAATGACAAGCCCCTGTTTTTACCTCAGAGTTTGCCCTGTTATGTCAGGCGTCTTTATAAGATTAGTTACACTTTTGTTGTCTCATTAAGTAACAAACATTAGCGAAATTGTTATTACCCACCTGCTGTTGAGGCAGCAGTAGATGATGGGATTATACATGGTGGAGCTCATTGCAAGCCACAAGACCGACAGGTAAACCTGTTGGATGTACTTCCATTTGCTCAGGAGCTTGTTGACACCCGTTACAATGAAGTAAACATGGTATGGCAGCCAGCAGAGGGCAAAGGTCACCACTACAATGATCATCATCTTAACTACCTGAAACAGAGAGAGTGCCCAACAGTGAGAAACATTCATAAGTTGCCACCATTACATTATATGGACAGACAGGAGTGTGTAAGGCAGGAAAGAAAACTGAATCCAGTAATCAGTGTTTCAGATAAATGAACATTTAGCAGGAAGAATATGGCGTACATAACTTCAGTCCATTTACACAGCAGCACGCGAAACACGCATATATTACTGTAAAACTGTCCTGGGAAACAGAATAGCATGTTCCAGTTCCACTGATCTCAGTCCACAGGAAGACTTTCAGATGAATGTGTACACCACAAAACATTTAGTTCCAAAGAGCTCCTCTTCCAACTCTGTTAGACCATAAAACAAAGGCCCTAAAATCAGTGGTAAACAAATTACAATAACAATTCCTTATCTGGCACAATATCTGCTGTTAACAAACACATGACAATTGCAATTGACAATTGTCATGTATTTGTGTGCTTTGGTCCCCATTTTGAGTTTTATTAATATTCTTGTGGTTATATTTTCCCCAGTGTTCCCACTTACCTTGTCTTTGTCTCCCTCTGTTTTGTCTATGTGTTAGTTCCCTTGTCTTCCTTGTTTCCACTTCCTGTTTTGTTTTGGCAGTTGCTCTTCCTTGTGTGTGTGTGCCTTGAATTCCTGTCTTTGCATAGTCTTGTCTTTCCCTTTTTCCTGATAATTTGTCTTCCTGTGTCCTTTGCTTCTTAGTTTGCTGTCTTGTTGACTTTGTGTTCCTGTTCTGTTCTTTGAGTTTAGTTTTTTTCATTTGTTTGCATATCCTGCTATCCTTCTACAGCACTTTTGTTATCATTTGTAAGTTAATTAAATTCTCTTTGTTTACTCCCTGCCTGCCCACTTCTGTGGTGTTCTGCATTGGGTCCACTCAAGAACTTTGTCAAACCATACCAAAATGCCAATTTTAAATAGACAACACTTACTGAAAAATAAAGTTATTAATATTCCCCATTGAATTGCTTTGTATCTTGTATTATGTGTTGTTGGGATCATTATTAATCATCTATAATATTGTCTTTATATCTTGTCCAGTGATGACATTTGACAAAAAGAATCTTTTTCTTAGAATATTTCTATTATAATATTTATCATTGTTTACTAATATGCACTGTCACTGTAGAAACCAATAAAGTCTAAATCTTAAAGACAAAAAAAAAAACTGTTTTGTGTAATTTTGTTGTAAAGAGAGTTGAGCATAAGCTCCTAAGATAATGTTCATTATTTCTGAACAAGCATTAATGGGAAGAATGAACTGCAATGGATTGTCTCTGGGTGGTTACTGGGAACAAAATTTCCAATACTTTGTTGGTCTTCAGAGATAGGCTGGAGAGGCACCATGAGCAGAAACATTTGCAGAGACAAAACAGACATGACTGAGTCCCCTCTGAAATTTAAACAGAAATCTTGGCACCCTTTGTTTTGAGTGCATGTTTTAAAAAGACGTTTAATCCATAACACAAGCTCTGCAGTAAACTGCACTGGGTGGTTGCAGTGGTGAAGCAATTAGTGTTTTGTTTAATGACAGCGTGAACATTAAATGAGGGATGCTCCCAAAAAAGATATAATACAACTTAAACGTGAAGTCAAAAGACCAATAAAAGGCCTAGAAGTTGTTATGCATGTAGTGTAAATGTTTCCATTACATGTAAAGTGATCTGTAGACAAAGAATCCTCCGACAGTGTCATTTATGGGGAGAAGCTGAGGGGAAGGTGACGACTTCAAAGTTTATTTCAAAGTACATTATTTGTGGGACCTATCTACATTTCTAAAAGGTTGAGCAGCTTTTTGAATGTGTGTCGCTGAGGCTTTAAAGGGCAGAAGATAAATTTATACTATCTGAGCAGCTGATTTTGGCAATTTATACCCATCTTGACTTTGAAGGTGTTAACTCCCTGAGGTCTAAGGTGGTAACCCTAACCCTAATCCTACCCAAACTTTATATTTTGGAGAAAGGCAAAAGAGACTTTTTTAGGTGTATCAGTTAGAATGATTATTTTCTTTGTTCACTGATTACCAACACTTTGGGGAACAATTTAATAAAAACAAAAATAGCCTAGGCTATCAGAATATCAGGTACATATATATATATAGTACTCAAACATGGCAAACGTTCTGTTAGGTGAACTTACTTTTTTGTTAAGTAAGTTTAAGCATTTAGCAGAAGCAGAAGCCTCAAAGTAAAGTTCA
>VUQI01060462.1:2683-60771 GCA_015106735.1 Paratilapia polleni | reverse complement strand
AAAAAAGTTTTTTTTTTTTTTCCTGTTTTAAAAAAAAAAAAAAAAAAAAAAAAAAATCAAAACTGCGGTGAAAAAAGTAGCCAGAAATGGATAGGAGGAATCAACGGTACTGCGCAATCACAGTAGTTGCGGGCTGTGTCGACGTGATGTGTAATTACCTTTCTAGGGACATCCACGTCAGGTTACGCCGTAGGTTACGTCGCAGGGTTTCAGTAGGGTTTGCGGTTACGATTTAACGCTGAAGCATAAATCCCCAGTTATATGTTTAATCTACGCCGTAGGTAGGTATGTCCCTAGAAATTTAACTACTTGTCACATCGACGCAGCCCACAGCTATAGACCCTTTTACAGTTTGTAAACAGTGATGACGTAGGTAAGGATGTGCACGCATTTTGGAAATGGAAGTATGGCGGAGTGTAATAGTTTGTCAAGCTACACAAGGGGATTATCCATGAAAGAGTGCGAAAACTACCTGAAAAAATTAACTTTGACGACCAGCAAACGACTTCCAGATCCCTGTGGTATTACCACATGATCCCGTTGGAATTCGGTACAACTTGGTAGAGAAGCGATTCTGACAGCCAAACACACGACAACCGGACATTTTTATGCTGATAACACTTCTAAATCAGCGTTTACAGCGTTTAGTCTCTTCGTCCTATCTGAACGAATGGGGCAGCGCTTCCATTCCTTTGCCAAATTGCGCACGCATACTTTTGATGATGTAGGCAGGTAAAGGGTCTATTGTGATTGGCCTATTGAGTACTGTTGATTCCTCCAATTTCCGGCTACTTTTTCGTCACAGTTTTTGAATGGATCAGTGAGACATTAACAGTTGTCACCTCAATATAAGGACTCACAGATATCACCAAATTCCTGGAGGGAGATTGGTGAAACTATCGGAATGGACGTGAGGTAATAGACAAAGAAGTGGAAAAACTTGAGGGATAAATATATTTGTCTCCAGAAGAAAAAATTAAAAACTGACCACAACAAAGAATGGGGACCCAGGAGGGTAAAAAGTCCCATAGATCTCATATCCCGATGTACAGGCAGCGAACCGGGGGGATATAAGAATACCCACCCCTGCCCGCCACCTCTCACAGAGGGCAACTCCAGACAACTCCAGGAGACTGGTTCTGTGCGTTGAGGTGAGCCCGACTATATCTAGCCGGGATCTCTCAACCTCACGCACTAGCTCAGGCTCCTTCCCCACCAGAGAGGTGACATTCCACATCCCAATAGCCAGCCTCGGTAGCCGGGGATCAGACCGCCAGGGCCTCCGCCCCTGACCGCCGCCCGACACACATTGCACCCGACCCCTATGGCGCCTCCTGCTGGTGGTGGCCCTACAGGAGGGCCATTCCATCTTCTCCACTCCCAAATTCTGAGGGTAAGCTGTTTGGCATTGGCAGAGAAGATTTGATAAGTTTTTCATGAGCACAATCCACATACTCAACTCTGCTGCTCAACCCACAAATGCATTTTCCCTACAAATGTGGCACCATTTAAAGGGAAATAAACAGGCTTTCCAGTGGTATGAGATTTATTGCCAAGAAGCATTGTTACAACAAAGAAATAATCCACCAAATACAAATTTCCTTACTTTTTGTGCTAAGTTATTTACCTTAACCTTAACTAGCTTCCAAACCCCTAAACTTACCCTATCTCTAACCTGTAAAGATGTAGTCACTTAGCCATTTAGTGATTTACCCTGTTATGCGGACAAGATTTTTGTCCTTATAAGGTGGACACTTCCCCACAACATGAGTAATACCTGAACCACACAAGCAGGCACACACAAACAGACCCATTGTTTAGCACTGCCGCTGAATTAATTGCAAACAGTTTGTCGTGACACATGAAGCCCAGATGGAATTCTGTCTCTATCAGAGCAGCAGCAGCAGCTTTTACGACTGACCTTTAACTTGTATAAAGTTAAAGGTCAATATCTCTCAATGGTACAGAGCTTATTATGTAACAATACAGATGTTACATGTTAGATATATTAAAAAAATCTCATAGCAGCCATTTGACATGAAATGGCAAACACAGGTGTTACTAATCACATAATTAAGACTGCCTCGTTAATGACATTGGTAACACCTGTGTTTACCTATTATTTTGTGTCAAAATGGCTGCCGTGAGAAAGGCCTAATGTCTACATAATATTCAAGAGAATGGCTGCACTAAAATATGACACAATCTCTGACCTAAGATAAGATCCACAGATGACATAAGTGTGTGCCCGACCTTATCAATCTGTTAGGAAAAACTAATGTTGTCATTTGACAGAAGGAAACCATACACTGAAAGGCATCTTAATTCTGCTTGCATTTAGCCAAACTAACACAGTTTTATCTTTCAGCCTGAGTTACTGTTTCTTTGTTTGTCACTAAAGCAGAGGTAAAAAACACCAGTGGAAACCTGTAAAAATGACGCAGGGCTACTTTAACTTGCCATTTTCTGATCTGTAAATGTGTAATTGTGCCGAATTATTACGTTGACATTTATTCAAAAGAGGTTTGTAGTTAGATAAATTCACACCATCTTGTAAAAATCTTTGCTCCTACTCAGAGCTGTGACTTATGGGACTCTGTAGTCACTCTAAGCTCTTTTCCTGTTTCCTCAGTTTCCTGACATTAAAATAGTGATTCATCATTACATCCCAAAGGATAAAAAATCTTCTATTTAAGGTCATGTTTTCAACAAATAAGAAAACAGACTTGTTTTAAGTTTCAAGATGTTATTTTTTTATACAAATCACCACGTTTTGAAAAGGAAAGCACTGAGAAAGTGTTTGATTCAAGGGTGTGTTTACTGATGCGGCAAACGATGAAATATGAATCGTACCACTCCATGATGATGAGCAAGCACTTCTTCCCATGATGCATGTTTTCATACAGGTTCAGAATGCGAACGATGTACGGCCCTCCTGACACTCGCCAGTGAAGCTCCACCTCTCGTCTTGCTTTGGGACTATCATAGAGAATCTAGGAGAGATGTAGAGAGAGGGACAGATACAAAATTTATTTTACACTTCTTCATAACTTCATACATTGTGTGTATATACACCTTATATTACTTTGATAACAGACTATAAAGAATTAGTCAAGTTTAACATGGATAAACTACTAATTTTGGTGTAATGTAACAGAGCAGCAACATCAGTTTAATTATTTTATAAAGAGATGCAGTGTGTGAAAAACTAAGTACACCCTTACTGCTTCCATAGGAATTAAGAGGTAAGTAGCAGCCAGGTGCTGCTAATCAAATGCATTTGGTTAACTGATCATTAGCAAGTGTGAGCACCTTTATAGAAGCAGACGTTTTGGCAGATTGCTGGTCTAGAGCATTCAGGTATGTGTTAACACAATGCCAAAGAGGAAAGATATCAGCAATAATGTTAGAGGAGTTGCTGCTCATCGGGGAAGGTTTATAAGGCCATTTCCAAACAATATGAAGTCCATCATTCTACAGTGAGAGATTACTCACAAGCGGAAAACATTCAAGACAGATGCCAGGAGTGGACGTCCCAGCAAATCCAACCCAAAGTCAGAAAAAAACAACAACAATGCAACCATCCAAAAAACCCAAGAGCTACAGCTCAGACTCTACAGGCCTCAGCTAGCATGTTAAATGTTAAAGTTCATGACAGTACAATTAGAAATAGACTGAACAAGTATGACTTGTTTGGAAAGGTTGCCAGGAGAAAGCCTCTTCTCTCTAAAAAGAACATGACAGCACAGCTTAGCTTTGCAAAGTTGCACCTGAACAAACCAACAATGTCCTTTGGACAGACGACACCAAAGTGGAAATGTTTGGCCATAATGCACAGAGCCACATTTGGTGAATACCAAACCTGATTGAGTCAGCCTGATTGAGAAATGCTGTGGCAGGCCTTTAAGACAGCTGTGCATAAACAAATGCCTGCAAACCTCAATGAACTGAAGCAATGTTGTAAAGAAGAGTGGGCGAAAATTCCTCCACAACAATGTGAGAGACTGATAAAGTCATACAGAAAACAATTACTTTAAGTTATTGCTGCTAAAGGTGGTTCTACAAGCTACTGAATCATAGGGTGTTAGTTTTCTCACACAGCGCTTCTGCATTTTGGCTTTGTTTTTGTTAAATAAATAATGACAGTGTAATACGTCATGTGCTGTTGTTCATCTGAGGTTGTATTTAATAAATTTTAGAACCTGGTAAGGACCAGCTGATTTTTATTATGTCCTAATGGGTAAAACCTTAGAACTGAAAGAGGGTCTACTGTCTTTTTACCATGACTGTAAATAGATTGTTAGTTTCAGCTCTCATATCAGCGTTAGAAATGATCCCTATAAATACTGGAATACTCAGCTGTATCACTAAGACATACTAAATACTACAGCATCTATAACCTCTTGAATTTATACCACTGTCAGCTATAACACTCATTTGGTGTACAGACTTTGTACAACTTCATGGTTAAATGACGATTTAACGTTTTGTTTAAGCTGGTGATGAGTGACTGCTCAACACTGTAACTATAATTAATTCAATTTTATTTATATAGCACCAATTCACAACAACTGTCGCCTAACTGCGCTAATTATTAGATTTAAAATAAAAATTATGACCTGTAAGCTAGGTTTGTAAGACAACGCGCACACACACACACACACACACGTACACAGCAGGTGGCAGACTTTGACATAGCACACAGTCAAGGTATATTTTTGGATGTGACAGTGATGGAGTGACCTCCTGCTGCTCACAAGGCCGGTCTGCTTACAGACGACCCTGGAATACATAACACACACACACACACACAGAGGTTGATTCACTGACGTGTGACAGACACATACATAAATCTGTGGTGTGTTACGAGTGACTTTAACAAACAGTGAAACGCATATCAAAAGGATATTCAAACCAATCAGATTCAGCTGGTGGGTAAACATGAGGTTTCTTGGGAACTCCAAATGCCGGAAAAAACAGCTCATCTGTGTAGCGTCTTTTTTTTTTGCCTACTAATGTCAAAGAGGAAGCAAAGGGTTAAGAGGACTGCAAGTTGCTAAAAGAAGAAGTTGAAGGTTTCCGGTGTCTGATCTACTACTACATGTGTCCTATTTTATTCAACCTCACCCACTTGCCTTGACTTTAAGCAAAGCAGTGGGCAGGTTGCCTCTGCTCTGTAATTTATAGCTTTATGACTTCAATCAAGAGCAGACAGTTTATGAGCTGGTTTCCTTAATTTCCTGCAGCGAACCCGAATCGGCTCTAATAAAAAGAGATGGTGTGGATTAAATACACACACTGTAGGAAAAAATTAAAAGGGATACAGACAAAGGATTAAGAGAATGAGACAGTTAATCTTCAGAAGGATTTTGTTCTTATTTGAAAGGACACATAAACCAATCAGCGACAACTCGACACTCAGACGAATCAGATCTGTGTCAGGGGGAGCTTAACAAGCACTGAGACACACACCTTTAGCTGATAAAGCCCACTGAGTTCAACTGCACGTTACCTCTCACACGAACCTTGCTTAAAACACACACACACACACACACACACACACACACTTTAATTGGTCTAACATGTTTACACTCTATTAAATATTAGTGAATTTCAGAATGCTGCTCTGTATATCTTCATAAAAATGTGGTTTATCTTTACAACTTCTGCCAATAAGTGGCTCAAAGTCCAGAGCAAAGTGGTCTAGAAAGTGGTAATCAGCAAATGACTTTGTAAATGATCATGATCAAAAAATATCCAAAAATCTTTTCTCTGTACCGAAGTGGTGCACAGATTGCCAAACCTAGAACCACAGTTTTTGCTTTATAATGATTTAAAAAAACATAATTTGTTGAACTCAAGTAGGATAAACACCTCAAACACATTTTTGCATATAGATAAATTAAATAAGATAATAAAACAAAGTTCCTCTTTGCTGTAAAAGGTACAGAGTGACCAGAGTGATCCCAGCAAGACAACTTCCAGCTCTTTCAAATACCACAAAGCTCCTCAGGCACAAATGTTGATGGGGTTTAAAACCCCAAATTCCTGCTTTCATTCAAGTACACATCTGAGCTCAAACCTCTGAGACTGATTAAGTTGTTTAACTTGTTGGAGGGAGCCTAACACTAACTCATGACCTCTGAAAGAAGCATTCAAAACAAAGGTCTTTTTTTCACGCAGCCTTTAACCACACCCCTGGGCATTTCCTTTATGGTTTGGTCAATCTATGTCCTGGAAGACACTCACATGTGCCCCAAGTGTGCCACAGGGGTGACCAGAGACCCCAAACAGAATGATAAGAGTCTGACTATGAATGAAACAGACCTGCAGCTCATACATCTTAAACTTCAAAGGCACAATGTTCTCTTAAATAGAACAATCAGCAGCCAGACTTGTGCTTCTGTCTTAGTAGTTAATGGCAGAGCTCATGAACACAGCACAGGGCTCTCTCCCTGTCCCCTGCTATTAAGTAAGAAAAATCCAAGTTAAAGGAATCCAGAAACTTTAACTGGATTACATTAAAAGGATGGCTTTGTTCCAGCTCTGCTGCAAAGTAGATTAAAGCCATATCCATCCATTACATTTAGCGCTCAGAGCAACACTTAATTAAAAACCCAATGGGCCGGTCAACTCTTTTCACCCACCTCCACATCAGATCAGTCAATTATTTCCCTTTGCTCACCATTTGCCTGGATATAAAAAGGGGAAAGCCTTAAATTAGCTTAAGTGGCACATCTTGCATAATGAAAAAATCTGTCACTTTGCTACGTATAATCCAGTTCACAAGTAAACAAGCACACAAGAAAAACTACAACAGAGTAGATGGACTGTAACATCAGAGGTGTCTCTTCTGCCGTCTTTAACACCTTTTAACAGGATCTTCAGAGAGCAGAAGACAGGCGGAGGCTTAATGTGATGCCTTTGTGATGTTCCTTCTCCACTTGGGTCACAGTGATCTAGTACAGGCCTTCCCTTATGGAATAGTGTGGATGCAGTGACATACACACACACACACAAAAGCCTTTTTCACAGAACCTGTTAAAAGGCAGAAAAACTTTCTTGTGCATTTCAGTTCTGTTATCACATCTGACAAAAACAAAAACTTGTTAGATTCAGTTGAGCAAGATTCTTTCCAGCAAAATTAAAATTTTCTTTCGTTAATAATTCTTTCTGCAGTTATTTCTAAGCAGTAATCATTTTCTTCTTCCACTCCCACCCTGACATGATGCTATCAAGCAAAGTGCCCCCTTCCACCCTTTCATCTTTTGTTTGTAATTTTCCAGTTTCCTACTGCAGTTTATTTCTTTTTTATCTTTTGCCTTGCTTTCTATCCCACAGCTGGGGTATACTCTCCTTTTGACACTGCTGCCTGGTTTGGCAGCTCAGATCCAGATGGATTACTGTAAGTCTGTAAATCTCTCTGAGTCTGTGGAACTGTGGTGACAGGTGACAGCCTGACTACCCATGCATGTGTGCATCTATGTGTGTGAAGGTTTCCACTGCTCCCAGAATAAGGTGTCACCATCAAAATCCATGTGTCTCTTTTAAGCAGTGTAACACGTCAGTGTATGGCTGGGTGACCGCACACCCCTTAGCTTGCATCTGATTACAACAGGCTAACCTTCCAGGAAACACCACGAGCCATGATTTCATCCAGCCTGCCCATACATACACATGTGAGCTTGGTGAGGAGCAGGTATAGTACATGTCAAACCCAGTATGATCAGCAGGTACACATATATGCAAAAAACAATTCCTAGACATGCATGCACCAGTCATACATATATATATGCAGAGGCAGAGAATTTTTTTTCAAGATCACAAACATGGGTTTTGCTAGTTACCTTTGACCTCTCATGTGTGAGTCTGGTCTGTGAAGAAAATCTTACTTCCACAAAGGTCAAAGTTTTTGATTCTTGTCTACACAAGTTTCCACTCTTATATCTTAAAGGCACAGGGCAAACACTTTCATATCAAAATATCAAGATGACACCAGCTCATAGAGTATTTTTTTTTTTCCGGACAGGTTGGTATTTAAAAATACCTGTAGCAGATTGTAATTACATTTAGAGGAACAGCATGTGATATAAATAAATTCAAAGAGTCACCACCAAAAAGATCCATCAAAATGGACTGGTACCTGTTGCTCCAAACGGACTGATCCAAACAATCCAATCCAAACAAAGTGAAAGACTAATTTGTTTCAGTAAACCTAAAAGAAGCGAGCTTTCAACTAGGATAATCTGGATCTACCGTTTAAAAATGCTAATAAGTGTGTAATTATACTCTGAGTGAGTGCGTAAACAGCGGGGTCTATGTCAGTTTATAACAACTCCGGTAAGTGTCACATGGCTTAAATACCTTGAGTGCGCACTTCTCTCCAGTTTTTTTATTAAAGCACTCGAGGACTTTGCCGTTGATGCCCAAGCCCAGAACCTGACTGGAGATCTTATAATCGTCCGTCACTGCGTTTCGTTTTATATCCAGTTTGGGATAAACGGGCATTAGGAAGTGTGTGGACTCGGTGTCCTTCTTGTCGGCGGCTAGGGGGGCTGCCGGTTCCTGCTGCTGCTGCTGTGAGTTGACAGCCGGGGAGTCCGACACCGCCTCACCAGCCTTTGGCGGTTGCGGAGGTTTTTCCTTTCCGTTTCCATTTTGTAGCATGTTCACACCGACTTGTTGTCAACAGCGGTACTCAGAAGGAGAAAGTGTGAGTAACTCTCCGAATTAATGCGATGACTCCTGCTGTCCTCCAGTAAATGCGTAAAGCTGAGACCTCTAACGCATCTGCCTGTCCTGTAAGGACTCCACTGTCTCTTCAGAGACGCCTATAAGACACAGTTTGTTGAAAACTACACTATAATTCTATTCTTTAAATATGGCTCTATCAACTTCACCGATCAGGGCTGTCTCTTCAGAGAAATCCCAAAGATTCAGCGCAAAAGAATCACATAAAAAAATAAAAATAAATAAATAAATCCAGCCAACAGTGAGCAGTGGTGACGATAATCTGTTGATGTCTGTTTCCCGCTGATCTTGAGTCCTCCAGCTGCATTCACATGGCCAGTCACTGTCACAGTAGTTAGCACCACCCTCCTTCAGTCAAGTCGTATCTCTCAACTGACCTATACGGCCGCCTTAAAGGAACAGGACGGATATTCAAGAAATGAGACTGTATGGAGGAGAGGGGGTGAAATTCAGTAAATGTTATAGTATATCTGGCTGTGAAGAAAGTAAATACAATATATATATATAAAAAACAGGAGTGTTTCTGAGAGGTTACTTTCTGTTTATAACCACTGCAACAGGATTCTACTAACTGTTAATATTGCACGTGAACAGGTTATTAAACAGGAAGAGTTTCAGACAACTGATTTGTAGTGCAACAGGGCACAGACAGAAACCTCAGTTTTATTTGATCATCGTCATAGTGGGCTGTGTTTTTGCATGTGGTTTTGTAAATATATGAAAGAGTGTGCATGTGCTCAGTAGTCCATGCACAGATGAGTGCAACACCACCAGCGCCTTTGAGTGTGATGTGTAGGCAGCTCCACCGTGATCACATGTTGGTAGAATGGCTCGTAGTAGACAGAGTCCCTGCAATAGCACACAGAGCAGTTCAGTGACTTAAAGACAAAAGTGTTTTAAAAGTGCTTCTGTTTTTCCATCGCTACACTGAGGGAGGAGTTTGTGAGCAGTCTATGGTGCCAGCACAAGATGTTGGCTTTGTGCTGTGGGTGGAAAATACTGAGCTGCACTTTCAGATGCTTCATGAAATTGGACACTAACTGGAGTCTATTTTGGGTGAGTAATAAAACCACCAAACAGAGATATGCACAAATATATGATGGAGCACCTACTGACAGAGATAACCTGAATAGCAGTTTCACAAACATGGAATTTTTTCCCCCAAAGATTTCCAAACTAGCATATTAACTAAGCTCTAATTAATCTGTTATAAATTAGATGAATCCTCTTACTCTCTGTTGTATATACTGACCGGCTTGTCAGAGTGTCTTGTAGACAGGACACATGTAGCCCCCTGAGGTTGGATGTTTTCGGTTGGGTTTGGGGATCAGTCAGACGACAGCCATTTGTGTGTAGAGCTCCTTGGGCCGGGACTCTGTGAGCTGACCTGCGTTGTAATCCCAGCGAGCCCCCTCCAGGAATAGACCATGGATGTAGCAGTCTGTGTTTGGTATTTCTGTTAGCTCTGACACTGACTTCACTATTACCTGAAGGATAAGGCATTACAAAAAGGGAGGGTCAAGATCAGTGGAAACCTCTGAAACCTAACGTTTCAAAGTGATTATGAATGTAATAAAAGACAGTAAGAGTTTACATACATACAGATATGAATCAGTGTTCTAAATCTGTAGGGTTTTCCTTAAAAAGAAATATAAATTCATGTGTTTTGAGCTAGTGAGGCAATCTACTGTCTGACCTCAAAGTCAAATCCAATTGTGTCAGTCGAGATGCTGGAGCGATGTGGGAAAAAGAAGCCGCTAATCCAGAAGACAGGTGGAATGCCATTAGAGAGCCATCTCTGCAGGAACTTGATCCTCTGAAGCAGGTCTGACACCCAGGAGGCCAGAGGCTTCAGAGACGGGTAGGCCTGGAAAAAGAGAGCATCTTAGGCAAAGTGCTGTATTGGTTGTATGCTCTGTCCATTCTCAGAAAGCAGGTTATTACATTTTTAGAGGAGGACAGAAATGTCACCAAAAGTTTATTTGATTTTCTGCCCACTGAAATGACATTTTAAATATTCAAGCCTCAACTGTGCACAATCCAGCTATACAGAAAAAAAAAGGATAGTAAAAGACTGATTATTGAAAGCATACCTTTCTATTATTGAAATTTAAACAAAAGAGAATGCATTCACATGTGCGGCCCATGCTACAAAGTGAATCACATGTAAAGTAACAGTGGTGTGTTCCTTTACCTTGGCTTTCCACATAACAGGCACCGCATTGTTGAATAAGCTGCAGGCCATAAGCTCCAGTTCTGATGACATCACTACTAAACCCTTCAAAGCCTTCACAATATCACTGAGACTCAGAGATGACCTCCAGCAACTTGTTATATCTGAAAGACAAAAAGTATAATTACTAGTTAAAGCACTAATAACTGTAACAGTAACAGTTTGAGTTAAATATGATTTTTAGTGCAAACATACTGACTGGAATTATACATTAAATTTACCAGAAAACTACTAATAGGTGTCAGCTGATGAGAGGCTGGGCAGCACGGTGGTACGGTGGTTAGCACTGTTGCCTCACAGCAAGAAGGTCCTGAGTTTGAATCCACCATCTGGCCAGGGCCTTTCTGTGTGGAGTTTGCATGTTCTCCCGGTGTCTTCATAGGTTCTCTCCGGGTACTCTGTCTTCCTCCCACAAGGGAGGGTGTCCAGGGTGTACCCTGCCTCTCGCCCTATGGCAGCTGGAATAAGCTCCAGCCCCCCCGCGACCCTGAACAGGATAAGTGGAAGAAAATGGATGGATGGATGATGAGAGGCTCCCAGATGAGGTTTATTAATGTATGAAATGTTTATAAAATTTATGAATTTTTTTGTGCATAGTTACTGCTAAACAGAGAAGCATACACCTTGCAGAGGGATGATGAAATCATCCTGTATGTTTCATTTCTCCTCATAGATCTTGAATATAACATAAAACCTTACTTAATGGAAATAAAAGGTTTTATTACCCCATAGAAAAAGATCATAAAATATTTTTTGATCAATACAAATGACTCAGGAGATACTATGTCAGATTCTGAGAGTCACTCTGGACAAATTGCTGACACCAGCTACATCAGCTCATACACAAGTAAGATCACCAAGTTACTGGCTTTGACTTTTAAAATATGTTTTTGCAAAAAACACTGATATCTATTTGAATGGTATCCTTTTTAAACCCTGATGGTGTATAATGAGCAGCAGAGTGGAATAACATGTGATTTGTTGTCATATAGTACAGTCTAATGTTACCTGATGACCTCCTGGATGAGCAGTGTTCACTGACTCTTCAGACGACTGGGTATTTTTCCATCACTTCTTGAACGTTGAAAGAAGGAGGGATCTTTTCAACGATCTCCTCCACTATCTATAGCACGGAAAGAGACACAGATCACAGACAGCACATCACATGTCCTGCACCTCTCAAGCTCCATTTAATTAGTAAGCTTCAGTAACATGATGCAATTGGCACTAGTAAAGACTTTAAAAGAGAAATTAAACTGAATCAATCTGTATCTGTACCTCCTCCAGAGTTTTGCCCTCAGCAGATGCAGCTCGGGGCTGGGGACGAATGACAGCTTCCAACAAGGCGAAGGCCTCATTCCGGGCAAAGCTGATTTTAGCGTTGTCATGGAGACCAAAGGTGTGTCATTGATGGGCAAACCACGAATGTATGCCAAATAACCCTAGGGTAAGAATTGCCATGACAGCAGGTCATTCAAGTAGTCAGTGTTTGACATGATCTGATTTAACATCTTAGAGAAGATTTAACTAAATCTCGATTGGACTGCATTTATGGTTTAAGTTTAAATCACAAGCTTTTAGAATTTTCCACAATCTGCATAATGATTAATGTTACGGTAGACAAATACTCACAGCCCCACTTTTTATATTTCCTTGTCTGTGAGTGGCAGCAAGAAGAAAGAAAACAGTTTGTTGCTGTGAGCTTGTTAAAGAACAAACCCAAAGGGAAACGTACTGTGGCGTTGCAGTACAGCAAGTCCTGTGACAAATATTTTAACTTCTCTGATCTGTGGAAACTTTTTCTCTCTATGTCTGATTTATATTTGAAGGTTGTGTGAGTCATGGAGTCTTACAGGACTGATGTTTTCCCTCAGTCTTGGCAAACTGACCCTTAATTGCAAAAAAAATTAATATAGTACGACTCTTTCCTGCTTTTGAATACATATGCCCCTATTTAAGTTACAACACACATACCTTACATAAATAACCTATTACAGACTCATCATTTAGGATATTGAATATAAAGTTGTCCTTTAATTCCCATGCAAAGAAAACATGTAGTTTTGTACATGAACTAATGCAGACAAAGGTCACGACTAATGCACCACTTTCATCTACTCTACTAGCCTTTAAAATGCTCCTGTGTTTATCTAACCTTGATATCCAGATTTTGGTCTATTTTCCGGTAGGCTCCAGACAAAGAGTAGACACGGTCACTACTAAGAACGGCAGGACAATAGAAGTCCTCCAGCACACTGAGCAGACATCGTCTGTCCCAGTCATCTGTCACACGGCCACCATAATGAATCTCCCCTGCAGTGTATTTTAGAACCTGGACAGGTGGAGGACAACAACAAGAGACAGACAAATGAACATGTTCAGTACAGGCATATGCACACACATGTTCTCTACCTAAGACCAAAACTTAGATTTCATTCTAGATGGGCTGTGTTTCTGCTTATAGCTTAGACCTCAACTATCTACAACAAGAAACATTATGTGTTAGCAATATGTGTTAGTAGGAGTAGTTTGAGACTTTGTCTTAAAACAGGTAGTTAAATACAGACAGAAGCTTTGTCTCCACCTTGTACGGGATGTCCTGGTACTCGTCCAGGAACATTTTGAGCTGGCTGATACAGATGTTCAGGTCGCCATCCATGAACTCATAGGGAATGTTGAAGCCCAAAGGGCCAAACTTTCGTCTCTCCAAAGCAATTCCATGGAACAGACAGAGAGACAGCAGCAAAGACTTGAAGTCTGCTTTCTAAACAGGAGAGAAGAGCAGAGGAACCACCCATAGAAAAGCTAGGAACTACATGACAACAATTTACTACATGTTCTCAAACCAAAACAGCAGGAGTTAATATGGGGAGCAGAGCAGACTCATTAAGAAAGACTTGAGAGACAGACCTTGGTGGAAGAGGAGATAAAATCATTAGTGAGCCTCATGTAGGTTTTCTGTAGGTTGGCCTTGATGCCCCTTGGAGGCTCAATGGTCATCTTGGAACCATTTTGCAGAATAGACACTGGAAACTTATTGCTAGGTAGACTTGTGAGCCACAGACGGAAGTCCTTGTGCACCTGTGGAGGAAAAGGGACACGTGGTTCCCTTGGGCTGTAAAGGAAGCACTCAACTCTGTAAAAGTGATTAGAAAGCTCTGTGTTCTTGGCTAATCTAACATACACACATTCAGGATCTGTTTTGTAGTGTATTTTGTATCTGTGGCTGGTTTATATTTTTGTCCTTTTGTATATGCTCTTGTTGTCACCTTTAGTGGGTTGATGTTTTCAATAAGTCTCTCCAGGCTAGGCATCCAGCTGGGTGCCAGATGACCCAGTGGAAAAAGGCCCAGTGACCTTGTTCCATGGCATCGTACATCATAGTCTCAGCCCAGGGGCCCCGAATCACACAAATGACAGCATTTCCTACAGGTTTAATCCTCATTCAAGGAGCAGGTTGTATAAATAATTTTGACTGTGGGCCTCAGTGCATCTCACTACAGCAGGAAGGTTTAGGAGCACTCAGTTCAATGCAGACAGAAATTGAGAACACGGTGATACAGAAGCCCGGCGTGAGCCAAGATTCAAACTCATGTAATTGCAAGTAATGTGATGCTAATGCCTATTGAACAGCGAGGGAGAGTGTGCTGCTAGAAGAATGTTGCCAGCCAGGTTTAATGTTTTTGGACACTGAGTCTGCATTTATCTTACAAGCTGCACATGAGGTTTTAATGGCTGTTTTTTAAGCTAATTTTTGGCCCCTTTCATGCCTGTGAGGCTGGTTGCTGTCAAAAATTTTCTTGAAGCCCTCGAGATGTTCAGGGAAGCTGTCTGCCAGGTTGCTGAAGTTGTCCAGAGTGCTGAGGCCTAAAATGTCCTGCCAGGCATGCTCAGACAGCCAGCTTACTGCTGAGTTAGCCTGCTCTTGTACAGGCACTCCTCAGGACAGCACGTAGCGCCATTCCTCCTGTCAAAGGGAGGCAACATAGATTCATCCAGTGTACTTGGATTAAATCAAGGTTGCTTAAAGAAGATGACAGATCCCCTTTTCCCTGTTACTCACTGTGTCAGTTTTGTTGTCATTCATCATGACATGGGCACACAGAAGAAAGGCGAACATGAGTTTGTGTTTCTCAAACAAGCTGCAGCATATACTGCTGTACAAGCTGAAGGTGAAAAGTTCTTTGATGTTGCTGATTCTCTTCTCCACTGTGTGTGTGAAACATGTGGAGAAAAGAAAAAAGATCTATCATGACAACATTTTCTACATCTGGTCTTCATATATGCACATCATAAAGCAGTTCTTGTGATTTTCTCATCTTCACACACATAGCTCTGTGTATAATCTTGCATTCTTGATACTCTGTCTACCTGCTCTTTCAGAGTTGGCAATGCCAGACAAAAAGATGCCCATTAACCACTCCAGAGAGTACTGGTACATTGGGTCAACAGTGGATAGGTCTGATACACAGAAGAAGAGGATCTGTGCACGCACAGCCACAGGGACATACTCCAGATGGGTGGCATCGATGTCCTGCTCTCTCGTTTCTGCTACCATCACAATCAGAAAATACATAAAAAGTAAAGCAAACAGAGCATGATATTAGAGATAAGGTTCTCCCACTGTCTGACCTTGATCTCTCCAGCTTTGATCTTAGAAGCCTCCAACACTTGGATGAGCTCCTTGTTGTCCACAGGGTTACCCTCTGTGGAGCTGAGACAGACCAGTATCTCATCCTCAATTTGTTTCAGCTCCTGCTTCATCTTGGCATTGCTGACGATTAGCTGGTTCTTTGAGTCTTCCAAGTATGGACGCTCCTCAGCCACCACCAGCCCCAACAACTGGTCTTGTAGACCGCTGTATATATAGCGAATGCACAGTCACACAAACTCAGACAGTATGAACTAACTACCACTAACAGAAACAGCTTTATAGAATCAGGACAGCGTTCAAGCAATAACATTTTTTTTTTGTTGCCAGATTTTGCCAATCTTATCAGTGATGGGGCTGAATAAATGGTAATCACTGCAAATACTAAAAGTAAAATGTGTGTTACCTGGGTGACTGGATGAAGTTAATGAGGGTGACTTTGGCAGAAACCTCTGGAGAGTAGTGTGGGTTAGGCAGCTTGGTCGTGAGATACATCTTGAAACTCATCATAGGGGAATGACTGAATTGCCCAGCTTCAGAACTGTACAACCCCACTGCTTAAAAGTCTTAATAGCCATAAATGTAAGCTAAACATGGCGGTGTGTTAGAAATGTGTATAACACTAGAATAAAAATAATTATTTGTCTGCAACAGATGTGCGAGTAATCACCTGTTGTAACAGGACAGGTTCTAGTGCAGGAGCTAGCTCTTCTCCCACATTCTCCAAGAGGCAGGGTTTGCCAAAGCGAACTGCAAACTCAAGCCTGCGCAGGAAGTCCCAGTCACTGAGTTTCACAATCTCCAATTCATTGTCCCTTTCCTGGGTGACAAGAGGAAGCATATATGGGTAAGCAATAAATCAAAAATCAATGTAGCCATGGGTGTGTTCATAAACACAGTTTGTTGCATACCACTGCAGGTTCCTGTGACGCTGTTGTTAATATATTAAACATGTGCACTGGATACTTTGTAATACTAACTCTTGATACTAGAATTACGTACTATATACATTCAAACCATGATGCGGCTCTTGGTCTTTTTCTCTCACTGGCACCCTCTGTAGTTATGGCAAGATCAGCACAGAGTTTGACCTCACCATGTTTTTGATCCATGTGCTGGCTTGTCCCTGAGGATTAATGAAGAGGGCGCAGTCAAAGAGTACTAAGCAGTCACACCAGTCTCCATAGAAAGCTTGTCCTTGGGCAAACCTGCTATCTATGTATATAGAAATTAAAAATAATATGAGTACAATAAAAGAAAACAAAACAAAGTCTAAAAGTAAAATTTAAACCTGAAAGGATTTAAAAAATAAGTTTAATTTCATTTTACTTTGAATTCGTATTTTAGTTTAATATTTTACGGTTAAATTTGTGTTTTTCCACTTGTTTAGTTTCTGCGTACCGTTGCTTTAATACACTGCAATAATGCACATCTAGGGCAGTGAGATTTCGGCACAGTGAAGTAATGGAAGCCTTTTAACTAGCTGTGGAGTCAAACAGTTTTCATACCGTGTCTAGCAGTGTATAGTACCATCCTGCCAAAGAGTCCTGTGGATTTAAACTTGTGACACAATTGAAATAAATGTTTTGTGTGTTTTTTCAACTGCAACCAGACTTTGTGGATGATTTTGACTGCACAAGGGACACGTGAAAGGCCTGACTACCAGCTAGTGCTTTCTGCTGTAACATATAATATTTTTATTTTATTTTTCTTGAACAAAACAACAAACAGAATAGATAAGTGAAACAATAAACAGTGAAACAATAAACAGATAAGTCATATACAGTACAGATAAAGATGAGACAAACAAGTAAGAGTCCTTGTACTTGAAATGGAATGTGTGTGTGTGTGTGCATATGTTTATGGATGTGTTTCTGTGCACCTGCTTAAGTCCCATAGTGTATTATTAGAAGGGAGAGCCAAGAGGGGTATTGAAATTAAATCAATAAATGAATGAAAAAAATAAATCAATTCATTTACTTTATCTCTCAGGATCATCCTGTTTGGCTTTAAGTCTGATTTTATTCCCTTTTCTGAGTTGCTTCCAGACCTCTTATAGGAGGAAGCTGACTCAGAGGGTTTAACCCCTATGAAAAGTGCTCCCAGACCCTGGGGAGGGGGCCAGTTATTTAAAGACTGACAGACTTGTGAACCTGGTTATGTTTAAGGGAGTAAACCATAACAATCCACTTCCAATAGCTAGAACCAGAAAGGTTCAGTTTGAGTCTTCTTTGCCCCTTCACCCCTAGCCACCCTGGGTATCACGCAGCCTCCTCACATCCTCCCACTCTACACCCTTCAGATATGAAAAGGTGATGAGGTAGCAAATGAATGAAAGCATCAAAAAGCAGATGATGTTTATAAGAAGAAGAAGAAGAAGAAAAAGAAGATGAAGAAGAAATTAGATATAAGTAAATAAAATGCAATGAAAGGTTAGGACTTTGAGTAGCTAAGGAAATGCACTTAGTTGGTTATGTGAGCATAGCAGTAATAATTAACAATGATGATAATATCTATTAACAACAATAATATAATAACAGCAGTAACCAATAATAGTAAATATATACATACATACATATATATATATATGTATATATATATATATATATATATACACACACACATGTATATATGACATTTTCAGAACACTTCTATTTTTAAATAACTATTATCAAATCAAGGCTGTTTCTGCAGACAGTCAAGTAGCCAGATTTATTGCTTCTTTAATCAGCACAGCAGTCTCCAGCTGTGCTAACATAATTAGAAAAGGTTTTTTTTTTAATGATGTGTTATCCTTTTAACTTGCATTAGGTTACATAATGTGCCACTGGATAACAGGATTGATGTGGTCTGGAAATGAGTGCCTACACTATATGGACAAAAGTACTGAACCACCCACACAATACACCTACAGGAGCTGCTCAGCCATGGAAACCCATGCCACGAAGCTCCTGGTGGACAGTTTTTGTGCTGATGTTAAT
Organism: Paratilapia polleni; assembly: GCA_015106735.1. NCBI lineage: Eukaryota > Metazoa > Chordata > Actinopteri > Cichliformes > Cichlidae > Paratilapia > Paratilapia polleni. The sequence continues at coordinate 42,155 of VUQI01060462.1, read as the reverse complement.
GCCAGAGGAGGTTTGGAACTCTGCAGTTCTTCAGTCAGCAGAGCATTGGTGACTTTTATGCACTAAGCGCCTCAGCACCCAGCAACCCTGCTCTGTGACTTTACGTTGTCTGCCACTTTGTGCCTGAGTTGCTGTGGTTCCTAAACACTTCCACTTTGCAATAATACCACTTACAGTTGATCATGGAAAATCTAGATGGGAAGAAATTTCACAAACTGACTTGTTGCAATGGTGGCATCCTGTTACAGTACCACGCTCGAATGCAGCGAGCTCCTCAGAACTCTTCAGAGCTCTTGTGAATCCTTCTAGCTGTCTTTAAAGTTTATCACCCTTGCATGCTTGGCACCTGGTCATAACTCACTTTTCTCACTGTGATCAGGTGACTCATGTGAGCTTTAGTGTCCCCCGTGAAGTGCTCCACTGAGAAGGAGATTTTTTTTTAGTTAAATGGGAAAATTGGCATCTAACATATACGTCAATCTGAAGCACAATTTTCTGCCATTTTCTGCTGTTAAGTGCGTGGCAATTAGAAAAGATACCCAGTATGGGGAGGAAATTGTGGTAGGATGGACCAGAGACTGATTTCTGAAAGCCAGAAACCTTGGCAGAAAGAGCACTAGTTCACTGTTAATAATTTAAAAAATACATTACAATCATGCTGCTTTAAACTATTATTATTAATTTAAACCCATTTCTCTCCTCTAGAAAATGCTTCAGACCTACTTTTCATTATTCATTAGTTCCCAAATGCAAATATTTATTAAGGGTAATTTAGTCTAATATTCAGAGGCTGAACCTAGGCCTGAAATATTTTCATGTGTTTAAAGGTGGAGATAACTGCTCTGTTGTTTATGTGAAAATCAGTAAAGAGAGGTTTACTGTCACACTTTGTTTTTTTCCTCTTATTTATTTATATAGTTTTAATAGCACTAATGGAGACAAACACGAGAGGAGAGATAAGCAGGCAACACATGCCAAAGGTCTGACAACTTAATTTTAAATCAAAACAAAGCGACGGCTGTGTTGCCTCTGCATTAAGTAGAAAAACAGGTTGTGCACTGCACTTTTCCATTGGTGTGCACAGTATTTATGACTCCAAAACTCCAGGTAGTGCTGTAATAAATAGGAGTACTTTAACTAACTAAACTAATTTGAATGCTGCAACTTTTTTAGAGACCCAGGTTGTGGTCCAATAATCATTTTGCACAGGAAACAACCTGACCTGAGTGAAGCAACCTGACAGTGACAGGCGTGATAAGAGCTGGTAGGTTTTTGTTGTTTGTTTTTATGCTAAGGAGAGGTGCTTCGGCACTTCCTTTCTCCTTTAACAGAAGAAAAACTGGACTGGATAAAATATAACATATCTTTTCTGTAAGATTATCTTAATCGCACGTAACATCAAACACATTTACTACATCTATCCAAAATAATAAAAATAATTTAACATTAAAAACATTCATAAATGTATGATTGCTTCTATCATGGTCTTTCAAAATACATAGGATTCAGAAAGTATTAAAGTATATTTTATATTTAAAATGTACTTCACACACTTTACTACTGACAATACACTTTTTTTATTATAAGTCCAACTGAATCCTAGAATAATGCTCTTAAAGGGACCATCCTTTAACTTTCAGTTTGCTTTGTTCCTGACTGCTGGCTAGTTTTGTATGGCCTGGAATCCCAGAATGCCTTTTGCTAAGCACACTGCTTTTGTCCTGTAGAAAATCATTGTGGGTGACCTTCACCTCACATGGCATCACCTTCAGCAGGTCTTCAGCCTGCTGATGCTGACAGAAGGCAGCATCAGATTCTTCAGCCATGCTAGCAGCTCTGTAAATGTGGACACAGGTGAGCTAAATGCTAATGTTAGCATGCTAACATGCAAACCCTAACACTGCTAATATGCTGATATCAAACAGCTTTAGATAGTGAACTCACTGAGGTTAGTGAGTAATTAGCACTACGCACATAATACAGCTGCATATTGCAAACTGTAAATGCTTGAACATGAATGTTTGCACCAAATTTCTGTTGTAATTGAATTGGTGAATTCATAAAGGGCTCAACTCTAAGAATCTTTTTTTTTTTTTTTTTAATAGGAGAGTATTTTTATCTTTTTGCTCAAACTGTGGACATGATGTAAGATTTATACACAAATTAACCTCAGTGACATGATAGAAAAAAGTTAACAGCAAAGACTTCAGGATTTATCCTCTGGGCACCATGAATGTATGCACAAAATGTCACAGCAATTCATTAAAACAGGCTTGTGGTCAAGAAATTATGGTTTGGACCAAAGTGTTTATTAGCTCCAAAAGTCACTAGCATAGATAATACCCTTACTGCAGTAAAGCTAAGTGTAGAAACCTTTTTTCATGGTTGAGCTCCGAGTGCAGCTGATCCACTCCATTTCCAAATTTAAAGTGGGATTCTCACAATAACTCAATTTTTAAAACTTGAATCCATCAGTGACTACTCTCACTAGTCCCACACATTTTCACCTGACAGATAACAAATTTGCTTTGTCTGTTCTGTTTCTATGTAGACTCTGTGATGAATGCCTGTGTTTTCCTGAGTGCCATTTTTAATATAAGAGTCTGTTGGGCAATCATTCAAAGTAGTTGTATTGTATATTCGCTAGTTGTGCATCTCTTTGTCACTGACAATTGGTTGCTAGCCTCTAATTTATTTCATACCCTGTTGTATGTCAATTAACGATATCCTGCGCTCTCACTCGTTGTTCTGATTAACTTGGGACCTGCCCACTTCGTCACCAAAGTCACTCAAAGTCATTAAACGTCTTTGACTTTTTGTGGTCTAGTTGTTTACTGTGTGGACACCCCTTAAGTGAAATGATTTTTACTTATCTGGATATGAAGAAACAGATATAATTTGTAATATCTGAGTTTAAAAAAAAAAAGATGATACTTCCAGGAAAGCACTGTGGCAGGTAACCTTGTTGTAACTGCTAACAGCATGGCCCGTGAAGTTAAAATGTGCGGGTTGTCTTGGTGTCAACTCTCTGGAGCTAACATGACCTAGACCTCTGAGTATTCTTTTTAGCAATGTTTCTACTGAATAGCCAATCAGAGGGCAGCACGTTGGCAGCATCAAGATGCCCCCTTACACTTACTGAGTGACTGAGCCAGAGCGAGGAGAGCCTGAGCCAATCGTTCACCTGCTTGTTTGTTTGCTGAATAACTGACAGACTGAAAAAAAAGCCAGTTTGAAATTCAGGCTTGGCCACAGGTCCCAGTATCGGGCAGTCAGCGGCTCCCAGTGGTGCTTCTCAGCCAGTCAGTGAACAAACAACTAATCTGCTAAACATCCTACTAAATGTCAGTATACATTTACAAACCACTGGGATTTAAATGTAGTATCTTAATTGGCCCCATTAAGCCCCAATTATTGCTCTTGATGTAATGGGGAGATCTAAACATTACTCGTCATTTCCCTGCTTCTCAGCAATAATCCTGCTGTTTTTACGAACTTGCTGTACCTCCATTAAGTTTAAACCCCTTTCAGAGCAGTGTCCTTGTATTCTAAAGTGAATTACTGAAAAAAAATTGACTCGCTTTTCCACTTAGAGAGGAAATGGAGGAAGTCAGAAATGTTTGCTGACCTGATAAATGGAAATATGTTCCACCCAACAGCAAAACCAACAAGACAACTAGAGAAATAAGGCAAGCCTTTTGGAGTTGACTAAACTAAAGGATGATGTGTTGTGTCACCTTAAGAAGCATCTTTTTTAGTATTCAGATCTACTCATTTGCTTAAGTTAAGAATACTTAAATTAAACACTATCAATCCTTGTCCAACATTATTGTCTTGAATGCAGGAGTGAGGATCCAAATGCAGGACGCGTAAAGCAGACTGAATTAACACAAGAATCCAAAATCCAAAGAATCACCGGAGAACACAGAGAGAAAGACACTGAGAGGCTGAACAGGCAGAAACACAGTACTACATGACAAGGAACAAATGAAAGACAGAGATCTTTACACAGAAACACACTGAGGGCTAACTAGGGGAGTGGAAACAGCTGGGTAACAAGAAACAGGCGATGACAAGACAATAAGACAGAGGAGGAAAGGAAACTAAACGCAAGACACATGAGACAAATAACTATCAAAGTAAAACAATAAATAAAGATCATAAATGAAACACAGACATGCAAGAACATGAATGAACTTAGCAGAGGGTAAAACACAGGAGGATGAGACAGAGGGAAAATGATGACAATTACAAATACACAAACCTAACACCAGAAAGCAGAAAGAACTAAAATAATCCCTAGAGAAACATATAGTAACAGAAACCTAAACTGAAATTCCAACTTGAATCTAAAGAGTAAGAATTCAAAACAAAACACCAGGAAATGTACAACTAAAACTCTCACACAACTACAACTAAGATGAACACTGAGAGACTTAGGAAAAACACAGGGGTATAGGGGTATATATATCTTTCCAGATAACGGAAAGATACCCCGGGTATTTTGAACTCGCTTCATAGTACAGGGCCCAGAAAACTGACAGAACAACAGACACAGGGGAGACTAAAATGATAAACAAAAATACAAGGAAGAACAACTCAAGGAACTCAAATGACAAAGTCAAACACTAGACTACAAACTTAAGACTTGAAAATAATAACAACTGAAAAGGGTCAATGTTACTACAAAACTCAAAGAACAGACTAAACATTCTACAAAGGACACAGGGGAGATTAAAAAGATAAATGTAAGGAACCAAATCTAAATTGCACTAACTAAATTTCCAAAAGTAACAGGAACAAAACTCAAACATGAATCAAAACTAAAAGCAAGAACCATAAACCCACAAAATAGAAAACAAGAATCCAAAACTGCACAAAACTCAAGACACACTATGTAACAGCTAATAGACCAATAGACCAAAGGATTTCATTCACTGCCATAGAGAGTGCGTGAAAATTCTTAAATGAGCGACAATTTCACAGCTACAAAATGTGTTTGAAAGCCACTGAGCACCAACAAGGTACTGTTAAAACATTCAGTACATAATTACGGCTACACATCCTGCACTGATGTGGATGTAAACACCTTCCACTAACAGGAGAGAACTGAGATACAGCGTGTTTCATTGGAGAAGTGTGGGCAGATCTTTAAAATTTGCACAGAGAAGGGTTTGATTTTCCCCCTGCTTTAAGCTCATCGACTCCCAGCTGTAGCTCCATAATTAAAAGAGATGAGAGTGATTTTCATTTTCAAGCTTGCTCTCAATATAGTGAAATTTGTTTCTTTAAAGATGCAAATTACTGACCTCACAGTTGTTATGATGCAGACATAACTGTTTTCATGCAGCCTGAATACACTTACTGTTACTATCACATGAAAAATCTCCAAACCCCTTCTATTCTGAAACTGAGGCTTTCTGAATTCAGTCCAGAGCAAACAAACGAGCGCTGACAATTACACAATGTCAACACATTAATCTGCAAAATTTCAAAAGCCAAAAAACTGATATTGGCTTCATCAAACACAGTAGGATTAGATGAGACTGATGCTTTTGGTAGCAGTGTTCAGCAGCAGTTTGTTTGGAAAGGTGGAGACAGCAGCGAGTTTGTTTGTGACCCTCCTCCCTCTGCATCCCCTGGTCCTGCAATTTTCTTCTCAATTATCCTCCACCCTGAACACTGTTCCCAACTAAACCATCATTATCTCTATTTAAAAAGGCTAAAATAAAAAACAGGCTGTTTTCCTGGGCGACGTCACTGAAGGTTAAAATGTATTGCAAGTGGCTGCAGAATGGACACTGTGCTCTTTGCCTAATCTATCTCTATGGCAGCAGGTGATTGTGTGTTTAATGTCAGTGGTATATATATATATATATATATATATACATATATTTATATATATATATATATATATATGTGTGTGTGTGTGTGTGTGTGTGTGTGTTTGTTTTTCTACTGACACTGTGCATGCACCACAATATGTTTATATGTTGGAACTGTACCCACCTCGGTGCCTCTGCTGTGGGCACGAATGGCCAAGCAAATAACGACTGCGCCAGTACACAGATGTTCACGGCCACGAATGAGCAAACAAATTCAGACTCTTCATTTTCTCTGCACGTCCTGTGGTGGCCAACTGCTGGTGATAAAGCACAGGAATACAGAGGAATAATTACCAATAGGCAGTGAGGCGTGGCGCCCACAGCAGGCTGTCAGAGAAGACCACGCTTCCAGGACAGGGCGGGGGTGTGAAGAGGTGACGACTTTTAATTGGCACGATGAGCCTTTTCTCATGTGAGGTTCATTTATACACACTAATCCAGCTATATGCAGCTTTATAAGAGGGATGAACAGCCTCAAAGGCTCTGGAGGAAAAGTGGGAGGTGGTGTCACGAGCTGGAGACAGCAGCATTGAAGCCAAAATGACCAGCCAGGTGCCACCAGCAAACGTGGACTGAGTCAGTGCTCAGTGATCCAGAAAGAAGCAGGGATTCAAGCAGCAGATCTAATGGCTTCCAGGTAATAAAAATCTGCCTGGTTGGTTAGTTCCAAAACAATTATATCAAAAGGAATAAATCAATTAAATTGTGTGTGATATTTCAAATAGGATTTTAAACCAACAGTTCAGTATTTTGGGAAATAAACTTGCTTTCTTGCTAGTTAGGCTAGCTTTAATATAAGTATAGGAAATCTACCAAGAGATGGTTAACAGAAATATATACCAAAACAAACCACTGTAAAACTGGCTGAAAATTTAGTGACTTCTAATCATTTTAATTGTGGACGCACCTGCTGCAAACATGCGTTATGGGAGATGTGGCTGCCCTGCAACAATATGGAAGCACAAGTTTCAGCTGCGAGGTAATGGAGCTAACAAAGACAGTCTGGTTACGACTGTATTTGTGTTTTATTCCACTGAGTGATAGAAGTAAAGCACTACACCCCATGTCCTTTCTTTTAAGATCACCTTTACCAAGCAAAAGACATGGGTAGTGGTAGGCAGTGGACCAAACCACTGTGAGGCATATGAAGGGCAGTCCATTGTTCAAAACTTAATTTGCACAAGAGCTCTCGCTGCATATTATTATATGATTAACTTTGTATAGTAATATTTACAATTATTCACTAAGGAGGACCTTTCCACCACCCTTTTTGCCTCAGTCTCTAAAGTGCACTAATGTGCATGTCCATATCTATTTGTAAAACCACCCAGATGTGTTACTTACTGAGATTTAGAGGTACAGACAGAGTACAGTTTGGCTCCAGGTTCACTAGAAACTGGTTGGTTTATTTTTAATTTTTCAAGGGCCTTTAAGGTGCAGTTGTACCTTTTAGGCTCTGTGTTAAAACAATACTTCTAATCCTTCAGTTTATGTTATGTATCCATGGAGCATATCCTTGATTAAACTGGCGTTTAATCAGCTTATATCAAACTAAGCTGGGGAACACAAGTCACTCAAGAGGAGCCCACAGATCCAGGTTTGGCCCCGGGCCCTGAAGCCGATTAATCCGGCCCTGAGTAGCATTTTGTTATTTTCCACAAAATGTTTCAGGTCATTAAATTTCCTACAGGCGTTGGCCAGACAATGAAACTGTATGGCTTTGTTGATCCCCAGCCTTTTCATCTCCCTCCACCTTGAGGCTGACATTTCCGGTTTAGAGTAAAATGTCATGACAACTCAGGGTTGCCAGGTTGAGCTACTTTTGAAGTGTTGCCAGGGTTTTTTTTTAGCAGGGACTAGACCAATTTTGCATTAGAGTTCCACTGATGTCTATTAGCAAAAATTGATCTTTTAAAAAAGTTGAAATATTTATATCAAAATCCTGTCAAACCAACTTCATACTAAGACACAATAACATGAAACCCACATACACAAACTACACACAGCATGCTCTCCACTATCCAGGCCCCGCCTAGCATTAGCAACTGTGTGGTCTGGCAACCCTGTGACATTTGTCGAGATAATGGCCATGAAATTTGGTACAGACATTGTCTTCCTCTAGATAAGTTTAATTATAATTTTAGCATCCCAGCATGCTAATCTACACAAAGACATTAAACAGCTTATGGACAAAATAAGCATGTTAGCATTGTTATTGTGTGGACATTAGCATGCTGGAGTACAGTAAGTACATAGTCTCCCATTTTTAAAAGTAATTAGACAAATTAACATAATTTTAAATATAATACTTGGATGAAAATCCTGTGCACTCAATGACCTCCTAAAATCTAGAACCCATGGACATCACCAAATGCTGTGTTTCCTCCCTTGAGATGCTCTGCCAGGCCGTCACTGCAGCCACCTTCAGTTGCTGCTTGTTTGTGGGTCTCTCTGCATTCAGTTTTGTATTTAATAACTGAAAAGCTGCTCTGTTGGGTTGAGATCAGGTGGCTGACGTGGCCATCAATGAATATCCCATTTCTTTGCCTTGAGAAACTCTTGGGTTACTTTTGCAGTATGGTTTGGGTCATTATCCATTTGCACTGTGAAGTGCTGTCTGATCAGTTTTGCAGCGTTTGTCTGAATCTGAGCAGAGAGTATAGCACCTGTACACTTCAGAATTCATCACATCATCAATAAACACTAGTGACCCAGTTCCACTGCTAGCCACACATGTCCATGCTAACCCTATGATGTGCTATGATTTGGATCATGAGCTGTTTCTCTCCTTCTCCATACCTTTCTCTTCCCATCGCTCTGGTACAAGTTCATCTTGGTTTCATCTGTCCAAAGATTTATTTATTTATTTTAGAACTGCGCAGGCTCTTTTAGATGTTTTTCGTTAAAGTCTAATCTGACCTTCTTGTTCTTGAGTGTAACCAGTGGTTTGCACCTTGTTGTAAACTCTCTGTATTTCCATTCATGAAGGCTTCTCTTGATTGTAGATTTTGACAATGATACACCTACCTTGAGAGTGTTCTTGACTTGATGTTTTGACGTTGTTTTTTGAAAGAATTTGCAGTCATCCACTTTAGTTGTCTTCTGTGGTCTTTCAGACATTTTGGTGTTGCTGAGCTGGCCAGTGCGTTCCTTCTTTTTAAGAATAGACCAGATTGCTAGTTTGACCGCTCCTAATGTTTTTGCTATCTCTCTGATAGGTTTATTTTGGTTTTTCAGCCTAGCTTCCTGCATGTGCATCAACATCTCTTTGAACGTCATATTGAGACTTCCAGTGAAAAGCTATGAAATGCAAGTTCAAGATCTTTTTTCAGCTTAGTTTGTCATGAAATAAGAAGGGCCTCACCTGGCTATGAAACTGCTTGTCAGTCAATTGTCCAGTTACTTTTGAGCCTCTGGAAATGGTTTACTATGTATAAAAATACCTGCACTCCAGTCACATCACGATTGTTTGATTTGAAATCCACTGTGCTGCTGCACAGAGGCAAAACTACAAAAAATGTGTAATTGTCCAAAAACCTATGGACCTAACAAAGGTTCTCACAAGAACAGCCTGCCCATTATTATTTATTAGTGTTTAATATTGTGGCATTTATACTGATTCTAGCCCTCTGTATATATAACCTGAGGCACAGTTCCTGTGTAGGTTGAAAAGCTGTAGGTTGAGGCCCTTACAGATGTGGGTGTCTAACACCTGAGAGATTATGTTGTCAAAGACAATTACATCTCCTTCAGAGTTCCTGTTCCTGACTGGTGGTCTTACTCTCATCCTGTGTGATCTTTAGCAGAGGGTTTGTAAAATACAAAAGGTTTCTTCCTGTATTTTATGATGATAGAGTCGTGTCATCCATTTTTAGGTTTACACTGGTAATCAGAGCTAATCAAGCTCACTGCTTAGTCACAAATCATAGGCAATCACCAGAGCATTCACAGGGATGCCTGGTGTGATATTCCTCGCCGTTCACTCTGAAGCGTTGTCTACTTTGTGAGGTTCAAAATGGCTGCAAAAAAACTGTGATTTTTAAAAAGGAAGAATTTATGTTTTCAATATGTTGTATCAAAGGAGGTGAAAACAGCACACAGAAACAGATCTGATTTCGGGCCATCCTCATAATTTTTGCCTCATCAGTTCTCACTCTCTGTCTCTTTCTCTGCTGCTGTCTGAAGCACTCTTGTGAAAACGAACCTGTCGTATGAGCCATTTACATCAGGCTCTCAATCCATTTTTCACTCTTACACGCACTCAGCCTCACTTTCATGCAACACAAAATTACACTTCTCTCAGTATTTACCATCCTATCTCACATTTGTAAAATCACTTTGTATTCCTGTCTGTCCTCAGCGTACCTTTCATTTAATTCTGTTATCTACTTTGAAGAAAATATTCTTTTTCTTGTTTCTTTACTATTGTCTCTTGCAAAAACTTGTCTCTTTTCCTCACTAACCTCGGTCTTCTCCAGTTCTCATATTTCCATCCTTTCATCTCTTTTAATATTTGCCTTCAGGTAGATTGTGATTTTATTTTGTCAAATACTAGAGCATGACCAAATGCCTAGAAAACTAATGGCATCTTTGCTGTTGTATATTGCAGTGGGGTTCTTGCCAATTCATATAGTAAAATAACGGTCTTTTTTACTGCATTTTGATGTTCTACTGAAAAAAGCCTAAATCAACAACAGTAAATAACATGTAACAAGTGAAAAAGAATTTTACACAGTAGCCATTCTCTCCAGTTAACATGAATGAATGACTGGTTATACTACATTTAGGGTGACTGTTAAATGAGAGAAAAAAAACATGCTATTACACGTTTATACACATTTATTTGCTCTTTTTTCATTGTTCAGAACCATAGGATTGGTTGATTAGAATGTGTCACACTGCAACTCTGATCAGCCTTGCTCAAATATGTAATTTTTGTAAACTGTCACATCCCTCTGCAGCCCCCTACTCTCCTTGCAGTGGCAGTGCAAGAGTTTATGTGTTGCCAGGTCTTAATTGCGAAATGTCTACATCTGACAAGGTGTGGATAAAGGCATGCCTGAGGTTGGCTTGGGAGGGTCACCACTTATTTATTATTTAGATCTGGTCATGCTCTCCTGGCTGATTTTTTTTTTTTTTTTAGCTGATAATATTTAGTAATTAAAAAAATAAAATAAAAAGAACTCTGGTGTCAATCTCCATTTTATGTTGCGGCTTATGAGCCGGGTCGAAACAAAACAATAAAATAATTTTTTATTTGAAATGTAATTAAAAAAGAAATGTGAAGACTTCCAAAATATATATTATCTTTGAAGTTAAGCGTTTGCTGTGATTAATTAGTAATTAATTTGCTTAATAAATCTGAGTTCCTTATATATTCAGTATACAATGGAAGCCAATTTACCAAGCAGTAAAAAAAAGAACGTCTTATTATAATAAACAAAATCTCTGTCTGTCTGTCCACAAACTACTCCTGGATGATGAGGAGTTGAGCAACCAAACTTAGCACACAGGTACATCTTAGGCCCCTGATGGTTCTTATCCATATCAGATATTATGACATCATCATATTACCTAGCAACCACCTAGTAATGGGCTAAAATTATCCATTTTAGCCTTTATGGACAAATAATACCATAGAATAGCACTGTGTCATTTCAATTTCAGTACAGTAACATCTAATTTATATCCACAAAAGTTGAATCAAACATGACACATTGTGACGCCATCACGTTGCCTGGCAACCACCTAGCAATGGTCTAAAATTACCTGTCTTTTGCACCTACAACATCTTATGAAAGCATCCTGTCGTTTTCATTTCACGACAGTAACATCTCATTTAGACCCACAAAAGTTGAATTAGGCCTCTACATGATATAATGTCATCACATTGCCTAGCAACCGCCTAACAACGGGCCATTTTTAGCATTTATACACCTGCAACATCTTAAAAGCACTGTATCATTTTCATTACACGGCCAACAACGCAAACAGGCCAAACAATACTGTAGCATGGGCATGTACTAGTACTATAAATATACTATAAAAATTAAAGTAATTACATTGAGTAGGTACATAATAAATATAGAAATATACCTGTTATTGCTTACAAAAGTGTTTGTAACAAAGGAAACGATGGAAAAATCTGAAAATTTAGTTCTTCACATGCAAGTCCAAGGGAGCTATGGCGGCCTCTGAGGTATCTGTGTAGAAATATCTATGATTATACCTACCATTGTCATGTAAGCACGCTAGCTTCTGATGTTTGCATTAGCTCAAAGCAGTGCTTAGTACTGTTCATATACAGCTTCACAGAACCATTCAAATAGGTTTAGACTCTTAAGGCACTGCTATGCTGCAACCAAAGCTCCCCTTCTGATATGGGAATAGTGGAGACTGGGCCCAAAAAATTCTCTATCTCTCTGAAATTGACAGTCCAACAAAAAGGTGGATTTGGAGTGACAATTATTGCTGTCAGTTTGTACATGCAACCAAGCACAGATTTATGAATGCCTTCCAGCAGAGGCTTACTTAAAAGATGTTATCCTCAGATGTTACTCCATTTCAGAACAGCTATAAACCGTTTTTTCCCCTCTTACACGATCAAACAGCATGTCATACAAGCTGTTTACAACCTGCTCAAATGTCTGCGGGCTTTTAATTTGCTGCCTTTTCCAGGATTTTTAAGCACATTCATCCTTCCAGACAGCTACCGAACTGCTCTCTGTTTCTTCCCCAAATTAACCCATGAACACAACAGCTTGTGCCCTGGTGTCACCCACACTCCTTCTCTCATTACCTCCCACCAGAGAGGAGAAGAGTGCTCCCACTTTTGGATATTATCTCCACCCTGTCTCTCATTACTCTCCTCAGTTCGTGGCTTGATACTTTGGGTCCTTACTGAGTGCTGCTGTCCTCCCTCGTCCTCTTCCTATTTTCAGAAAATTAAAATCCATTTTCCTTTGTTCCGCTCTTTCCTCATTATAGCTTATTCCCCATCCCCTGTGGCTGGAATCAATGCAAGCTTTTCATGAACACTAATTTCATCCGCTGCAGGAGACCTGCAGCAGGCAAAAGGGGATTTCACTGCACCTCATGGGGCCACTCAGGCCATATCACACAAATCACAGAGGTGGGAAATCATCTCTGTACAGTGTAATACAAAATGGAGAGATTTGTGTGTATTCACTGAATGACAGCGGTGTGCCGCTCCTGCGGATGATCTTCTTCTTTCCAGTCGGTATGTTTTCACTCTGGCGAAATAATCCAGCAACAGCTTATGTTGAGCAGAGTCATGTAGTCAGTTATGTATTAATTTGATATGTGCAGTAATTTTGAATCCGTGTCTTTAATTAATCCAGTTAAAATAAAGATTTAAACAAAGCAAAAAGAAAGTTCTTCAACAAGCCAAAATGATAAATGGGTTTTCCTGTATTATCACTCCCTCGATGTGAAGACCCCTGATGCTCATTTAGATAAGTGATGTAGTTAGATCTCCCTGATTTTTAATACTGACGACCACAAAGAGGAAGAGGTGTTGTGTGATCAGCTGATAATATTACACAGCCTGAGTGCCCATGTACAGAATATTAGTTAGCCACAGCAGATTAGATTAATGTCCATTTAACGATTGTTTTATCTAATGAAGATTAAATGCTGAAACCGAAGGTGACAATTACTGACATTTATATGGTGCATTTGTCTGTTTGTTGTCCACATGTGTGGTGAGAGTTGTGTAATGGACTAAAAGCATTGCATCATTAATGGGCACTAATTGAGCATTATGCATTATGCTACATAAGAGGATTTATATATAGAAATACTAATGCACTGCAGGGCCTGCTGACACAGGCATGTTTGCATTAACCATGCTGCTCAGAGTGGCAGTATTGTTGTGTTAAAGTGGTGGATGAAGCCTAAACCTGTGAGATGCAAGAGGAGATCCCTGCATGATTGTCCGTGTTAGCTTCCATGATTGAAACAACACTGTAGGAACTACTAACATCTGAGTTAATGATGAAAGTGAAGAAACAAACAGCAAAATATTAAAAAAAAAAAAAAGAAAACCTTTGTAAAACAACTGCTCAAAATAAAAGCTCATTTTAAACAAGTATTTGAACATTGTGGGGAAGTACCCTTATTTTCTTGCTGATAGCTGATGAAGCGATTGTGAAAGATTAAAAAGATTAAAAACTGCCAGATTTAACAAATGGGAACCGTTGAGGTGTTTAATGTCTCTGCTAAATATTTCCCCAGTCTTCTCCCAGTCTTTATGCTGAGCTAATCTAACCATCACAAGATAGTGAGAGACTGTGCTCCTGCAACATCACCGCTTTAACAGTGACATCCTTGTTGAGCAAGTAAAGCTACTCCATTATTCTCATAGTGTGATAGACAGATGATGATAATCTCGGGTCTCAGGGGCCCTGGTTTCTTTGTGCACTCTCACATCAGACAGGACATTCAGACATGCCTGCACATTCCTGCGCTGAGAGCTACTGCTGTGAGATTAGGGGATGTCTGGGATCATTTTCCTGTCTGTCAGTGGCGAGAATGTCTTTGACTGAAGAAAAAAATGTGTAAAAATGTCATTAACTTTATCAATATAAACAATATTCATGATTATTGATTATTAAAGTCAACTCTTTGCCTACATTTTGTTTAATCTCACATAATTTTGGCCTTTCGTTTACACATAAATGCCGTTTTAGGTCACTGAAAATAGAGCTTTTGAAAAACTCTTTCCAGGGTCAAGATTTTCAGAAATTCCCTATTTGTGTTTATATGTGGAAAAGGAAAACAGAGTCAAAGATGTTTGACTTTATCTGCTTTTTTGAGGTCAGACTGCGCACCATGTTATTGTTTGTTGGTCAACATTTCTATACGGTTACCTGTTGCTTTGGTACGCTCTTCACAGCGCTTCACATCATTTTTGCGTTTTCATGTGGATGCACACATTGTTCAAATCCCTGTTTTATGTGGGCGTTGCCTAATGCTGTTTTTCTAAATCTTTTTATTTTCTTAATTGAAACAGGAAACGGCCTTTTACAGCGGGAAGAGTTAGTGTGTTTTTAAATCAGAGAACAACTTCACAGCGCTGAAAACAAAAGTGTTTACCACATAGTGCTGTCTAAATATTAATATTGTTACCAGCAGTAACACCGGGTCATTCTTCCAGCTCCAGAACCACGAATGAAGTCAAACAAAACAAGTAAAAAGAACGCTTTGTGAATAAATCTCCTTATACATTTACCCTGTTACAAAGAATCTAATGGTGAAACTGTCAGCGTGTTCTCCATAATGATGTACACTTTACAGCAGATACTGTTGTATATTTATACATAGGAGCATTTTCTTTTAGCTTCATATCTGACAAGATGTTCGGTTAAGTTTCTGTGGTCTCTCAATCAGTCGATGAAATGCTTCAACAAATACTGAATGGCTTGAGATGACATTTTGCACAGACCTTCAGACTCTCATGGGGATTAATCTTGCAGACTTTGGTGAGGCCTTAACTTTTATTTCTTGTACAGCTGTGAAATTTCAATCAAGTGCTTTAATGATTATAGGATGGATTTTTTTGCACAAATATTCATATTCCTCTCAAGATGCAAAAAAAACCCAAAAAACAAAACAAAACCAAAACATAGGCCTAAATAAACCCCAAGCATGAAAAATTGGATGATTTTTGACATTATGCAGTGAAACTAGGAAATAGTGATCGGACTTGCTGAAGTCTGGACACTGGCGGAGTACAGCAAACAGATGGCTAATGAGGAGGACGAGGGACGTGCAGAAGAAAGCCTGAAAGGCAGAGGTACAAATCAGGATGATTTTAAAAGAACAGGGAGGAACTGCTTGCAGACCAATAGATCACTGCAGAAAAAAGTGACACTGAAATTTCAAGTGAGTTGACTTTGAAACCGTGAAACAGAAGTGCAAATAGAGGAAGAAGAAGGCTTTCATAACCAAGACTGAACATGCTCTGAACGCAGCTCCTGCTGTGTTTATAGAGGGGCTTTCCTGGTCAGAAAAGATTATAAAGCAGCAGCATATTTTAGGAATGTGTGAATGACAAGTCGCTCCCGTGTGAACGTGCAGTGACCTCAGTTTCTCAGTCAGATCTATCCCATGCTAATCAAATCCAAATTTTAAAACACAAACATGGTGACAGCCAAAAGGCTGAGCTCAAGGCTTTCAAACCTGACTTCACAAAGCGACCTGTGATGTCACTGTGGCTATGTCTTTTATATACAGTCTATGGCTTTTAGCTGGAGCTCCTCGCAGGTGACAGAGTGTCATTATCAGCTCAGCCTGATTCAGTACATGTCATTAAAAGCTTATTAAAACAACATTAACAGAAACAATAATAACATCATCTGATTACTCTGTCATGAATTATTTGTAAATGTGCATTTTGATTACATGTGTGGGTGGTCAATTGCTGTTGCTCTGCTTAAGAGGATGCAGTGATGTTGACATCAATAAAATGAGCAATCTGTGAATTTGCAGAAGAAACTGAGAGAGAGGAGCCCAGTTTGAGAGATCAGCAGGTGTAAAGGCTTGTGCCGTGTGCCTAAATACCAGCGGCTGTGCTATTTCAGATTTCAGAGGAGTGTTAATGTGCATTTAGTCTCGACTGCTTTTCATCAAATGCCATCATCAAAAT
This sequence comes from Paratilapia polleni, assembly GCA_015106735.1. NCBI lineage: Eukaryota > Metazoa > Chordata > Actinopteri > Cichliformes > Cichlidae > Paratilapia > Paratilapia polleni. The sequence continues at coordinate 25,601 of VUQI01060462.1, read as the reverse complement.
TGGCCCAGTCATTTGATTTATGAACTCGACTTTAACACTATCTGCTCTTAAGTCTGACTTGATTAGCCGTTTCTGCTCTGCAATTACCGAAAGCAAACAAGAACCAAGGCACCACTGAAGGTCAAAAACAGTCCAGATACTTTCAGCTCTCTTAGAGATATAGAGGTAGCGGTTCTCGCAGGTGTTACAGTCAAGCATGGCGTCCAGGCATCCATGAAACCAGGATTTACAATGTTGAACAGAGTAAGAACAAAACAAAACATACAGCACTGATACAACTTTGGAGGTAAATGAAGATGAAAAACTAACCAGCAAGGTACTTGATGATTAGAAAAGTTAGGCTAGTTGACATAATGATCTGCCATCCCATAGATAGCTACTTTATTGCTAGAGTAACATAAAAACAGCAGCACTGGTAATGTCTGAGAAGGGGTGAGGGTTAAATTGATCTTAATGAAAGTACACATTAAGGCTCAGTCTTGGAGGTACAGCACTGGCGAGTGCTGAGTGATGAGGAGAGAGCATCATATGGCAGGCAGAAGGCAAAAACTGGAGCAGACAAAGTGCCTGAGATAAAGCTAAGTGTCCTCATATCAGGGTGTAGTATGACGTTTTTGTTTTACATACCACCTGCATCTTACTGTTACACACAAGGTGACCTTTGACTTTGATGCCATGACATGTTGGCTGTGGCTACACTGGCTGCAGAGTCATGACTTTCCCATTTTAGAGACCTACAAGGAGGTTGTAGGAGTGGCAGTGGATTAAATCTCAGATGATTTGCATCTTGTTTGGATATTCATATTTTTTTTGTTGTTCGTTTTTTTCTTTGCTTTCTGATTTATTTTGTTTTTTCATACTCTTTTTACTTTTGCTTTCACTCACAGGTTTGATTTAGGCACTACTTGGTGGGGTTCAGGAAAAGTTTGTGATTTGGGGTTAAGTATTTATCTCCACTCCAATTTCTCCAATTTCTGAGATGTTAAAATGTTGGTGTCTGGGACACCGTGAGTCTGGTGACTGTAGTGCACACTGAGTTTTTCAAATCTTAGCTCAAAGATGTGCTACATGTGAATAAAAAGGCTGTACAGGGCAGAATAACAACTGAAACTCATGCCTAGTCATCCTATACAACTAAAGAGACCCAAGTAAACTAAACTGAACCTTGAAGCTGTGCTAAAAAATTGTGTGGTAATGCAGGTTACATCACTGACTCTGCACAGTAACTTGCAGAAATGTGCCCTGACCCCAAAACACATCTGATGTTTACACCCACAGACGAGCAATTCCTAAAAGGTTCTGCTAAAACCAAAAAATTTGAACTCATACTCACTCTCGCCCCATGTCTTCATCCTTTCAGGCTGATATTTCAGAGTCCAAATATCCTTATTGTCAGTCTGCCTGCGTCTGCAGCACCACTGTCAGCAGCCCAGCATGTGACTCGTGTTTATGTGTGTGTGTCTGTGTGTGTGTGTGAGAGAGAGAGAGAGAAGGGATGAGCTTGTAAAATATTATCTCTTGTGCTATCAATAGATATACACTCACCCATAAATCAACATAACACACATAAACAAAGAGAGATAGAGGGAAAAAAAGAGATGAGCAGATGAGACAAAATAAACACACACTCAGGTTGTAAAAGTCAACCAGGATGTACACTCATGGCCATTTCAACCTTGCTAGTACCGAATTTGAGCCCCTTTTGCTTTCAGAGCTGCCTTAATTCTTCAAGACACGGATTCAACAAGGCGCTGGAAACATTCCTCAGAGATTTTGGTCCATGTTGACATGACAGCATCACACAGTTGCTGCAGATTTGTCAGCTGCACATCCATGATGTGAATCTCCCATTCCACCATATCCCAAAGGTGCTCTGTTGGATTGAGATCTGGTGACTGTGGAGGCCATTTGAGTACAGTGAAGTCATTGTCATGTCCAAGAAACCAGTTTGAGATGATTTGAGCTTTGTGACATGGTGTGCTAGCTTGTTGGAAGAAACCATCAGAAGATGGGTACACTGTGGTCATAAAGGGATGGACAGGGTCAGCAACAATACTCAGGTAGGCTGTGGTGTTTAAACAATACTTAACTGGTACTAAAGTGTGCCAAGAAAATATCCTCCACACCATTACACCAGCGGCAGCCTGAACTGTTGATACAAGGCAGGATGGATCCATGTTTTCATGTTGTTTACATTAATTCTGGGCCTACAATCTGAATGTCACATAAGAAATGGAGACTCATCAGACCAGGTAACATTTTTCCAATCTTCTATTGTCAAATTTTGGTGAGCCCGTGTGAATTGTAGCCTCAGTTTCCTGTTCTTAGCTGACAGGAGTGGCATCCGGTGTGCTCTTCTGCTTCAAGGTTGGATGTGTTGTGCATTCAGAGATGCTCTTCTGCAGACCTTGGTTGTAACAAATGGTTATTTGAGTTACTGTTGCCTTCCTCTATCAGCTTGAAGCAGTCTGGCCATTCTCCTCCGACCTCTGACATCAACAGTGTCCTGGTCCTGGGTCTTGTACCCAGCATTTTGAGTTTGAATGTTCAAATTCTGTTTATTATTAAATGTTCCATATTGAGTCTTAGTTTGCTTTTCATTCATTATTTTAGAGCTTTAGTTTTATTACTTGTGCAGGTTGAGTTCTGTTATTTATAGTAATTTTGCATTCTGAGTTGAGTTAATATTGTCTTTCTGTTTTCAGTTTACACATTACGTTTTCAGTCTAGTCCTCCAAGTGTTCCCTATTGTCAGGTCTGTGTTTGTGTTTTGTTCTGTCCCTTGTTTCTTTTGAATTTTAAGTTATCTGTTGGTCCTGGTTCTCTGTATCTTTTTTGCTTTGTTTTGAGTTGTTTTTTGATTTAGTTCCTTGTATTATGAAGTTTACAAGTCTTATTTATCTTATGTTTTGTACTGCTTCTGTATTGTTTATTTTCTAGTTTTGTTATTGGAGTCCTCTGTTTTAGTTTCGCTACCTGGTTTCTGTTCATGGTTATAGTTTGTTAGTATTGTATTCCTTCTTTCATTTTATCCTGCCTCCCCTGTGTTCCCCGTGCCTTGTTTAAGTATCCATCACTGTGGTAGATGTTCCCATGTTTAGTTACTTCCTGTTTTATTTTGGTAGTTATTTGTCTGTAGCGTCTTGTATTTAGTTTCACGTCCCCTCATCTGTTTCCCTGATTGTTTGCACCTGTGTATTTTTCCCCAGCTGTGCTCACTTCCCTTAAGTAGTCCTGTCTGTGTAAGTAGCTTCAATTCTCCCTTATTCTCTATCAGTGCATTTGTTAATCTGTCTGGTGATGTTTCTAGTTAGTTTTGTGTCTGTTTCCCTGCTCTCGTGGTTTTTCCTGGAGCTCCCTGGATTTTGTTACCCTTTGAACTTTGTTTTTCATTTGGACTGTTTCAACTGCCATCCATTAAAGGTACGCTTTAAGATTCATCTTGCCTGCCTATGTTTAAGTCTGCATTTGGGGTCCTCATCCTCAGCTCACGACAAACAAGGCATTTTCGCCCAGAGAAATGCTGCTCACTGGATATTTTCTCTTTTTCAGACCATTCTCTGTAAACTCCAGAGATGGTTGTGTCAGCCCATCTGGCACCATCAACCATGCCACATTCAAAGTCACTTAAATCACCTTTCTTCCCCGTTCTGATGCTTAGTTTGAACTGCAGCAGGTCGTCTTGACCATGTCTACATGCCTAAATGCATTGAGTTCCTGCCATGTGATCGGCTGGTTAGATCTTTGCATTAAAGAGCAGTTGAACAGATGTACCTAATAAAGTAGCCAGTGAGTGCATAAAGAGAAGCAAACAACAAGATAAACAAATAAAAATTGTGATTCAGTCTATCAGGCCGGGAAGTCTTCTGCAACCACTTAATGTCTGCAAAAGGCACAGTCATTATGAGTCCTCCAAATTAAAGAACAGAAACATTGAGGTCTGATGTCCTGTTTTTGAAGTTATTACACATAATGTTTAAAATGGTATTTTAAGACGTGAAAGTGCTGTAGTTAAGGTTTGGGTAGATTTAGGCACAAAAACGACATGGATTAAAAGGGAGAGAGCACGGGTTTGGTTTGGTTTTATATTTTCAGTGACCCTTGTATGATTACGTTAATAAACACAAAGGTAAGGCTTAAGAAAAAAGGGGGGGGGGCTGAACTGATGTCTTGCTCTAGATTTAAACTCAGAGGAGATCGTTCATTCCCTGTGTTTGCCCCCAAACTGTGGAACAACATTCCCCTCCCAGTCAGATCTGCTCCATCCATCAAATATTTTAAACATAGACTTAAAACCTATTTTATTCATTAGCATTTGAATCTGTCTGATTTGTTCATTGTCTTTCCTGTGTCAGCACCTACTAGCATGTATTTTATTTATTTCTACCCATTGTTTTGTAAAGCACTTTGGTCAGCGTGAGTTGTTTTTAAATGTGCTTTATAAATAAATTTGAGTTGAGACTTCTTCTTCCCTCATAGTGTATATTACCAATTTGCTCAATATTACGACACACTATTAGGCAAATGTCATGCAGGAGGATACAAAAAAGAGTTTGGGCACAATCTTGGCACCTAGAAGTTGTTTTAATAACACAACTAATAAATTAACCATCAGTATGTCATTAACTATTAATAAAACCATTAGTTGTATGAGTTGTACCACAGCACCTTTTAACCGAATAAAACAGTGGAGCTGTTGACATTCTGCCTGAACATGGTGTAACATGGCTGGTCAGCTGATTGGCTGTATACTCTGAGCACAGGTCTCAGCTTGTTAATCACAGCTGATTAGAGTCAGCTGGTGTCTCAGGTGTGACATTAGTGCTGATTGGACGCTGACAGTAAAAAGCGGCACAGCTCTGAGGCCTGCAGAGGCCTGACAGCAGGGTGTGTGCTCTGGGTTAAGTATGAAGTGAGCTGTACGATGATGAGCGCTGTGTGTCATCTGGTACTCCTCGTGGACAAAGTGATGGCGAAGCAGAATAACAGTGAATCTGAAGGACAGGCGGCGTGTGGAAGATTGAAAGCTGTGGCATTCAGGAGGGAGAAAGTTAGCATGTTTACCATAATAAAGGCTCTAGTGACTGTGTGGGGTGGTCACACTTTATTCAGGCGTTTTGGGTTTTTTTTGTTTGTTTTGTTTGTTTTTTCAGTCTAATGTTGGCCTCCTTCACTTGCATCGATATCAGTATGAACCTCACCGAAGAGCTACCAAATGCAAGTTCAACCCTTGTAATCAACTCCAGATCTTTGAACTGCTTAGTTTGTCATGAAACAGCAAAGGAACAGGCCTCACCTGGACATGAAACTCACTGTCAGTCAATTTTGAGCCTCTAAAAATGGGGGACTGTATAAAAATGGCTATAGTTCCCAACCATTTACTGTGATGCTTTTGTTAAACGCCTTGAATTAAAAGCAAGTACTGTAAAAGTTAGTCTAATCCCTTGTACAGTTTTATGTTAAAAAGGCACTTTTAATGCAGAATATAGAATTCATGAATATACACAGTACAGTACACCAGTGACTCAGGCCACACTGCATTTGAATCTGTACAGGATTTTGTTTAGACCTGATCTCCAGGTGTCTCAAACCTTTTCATAGACAGTGCGTCTAACATCTATTCACTCCTGAGTCACGCTTTGAATCTATTCTTGTTCTGTCTCAGTTGTCTGTTTCACCTGAGTCAAGTGTACAGTCGAGGGTCCTTCTGCTGCTGTGTACACACTCTCGGCAGTAATGGTGTTTTGACACATTTTCCTGCTGCAGTGGACAACATCATCATCATCACCACACACACAATAAAAGCCTGAGAGAAATCTCCTGTAATGTGCTGCACGAGGCAAACAGAGAACACCCATAAATATACTGGCTGGTTCTCCGCCATTTCCCTCTTGATGCGCAACTCTGAGTGCAGAGCCAGACTCTTGAGTTTGCCCCCAGGGGCAGATGAAAGAGAAATACTGATGAGGAGGATGCAGGTGAAAGATGTCAGAGACAGCGAGGTGAGGGTGGAAATTGAGAATGAAGTTGAGGAGTGAAAGGTCAGAGAAGAGGAGTGTGTGTGTGTGTGTGAAACCCAGTTAAATGATAACCAAATGCAGCAGGAGGCTGCTATCTTCCTATAATCTGTTCAGCGTGCCGAGCCTGGAAACATCTGGAGCAACTACTTATCTACTTCATGGATCTGCACACACATTAGCTGTTGATGATGATGCAGAACTTTTTTTGGATTAAGATGAAAGAAAAAGCAAATGGTGTGAAATACCAAAATCCCAGACCTAGCATGTTTCAGATTCCTACTTTTGTTTGTAGTATGAGGCTCCGCAGTCTTCACATGCAGAGGTTTCTGGAAGTCATTGTGTACTGGCACTAAATGTATAAAATGTGCAGAAAAGAAAGAAACAGTGAGTAAACACAGCCCCAGATTTAGACATTTAGATTGTGAAACAGACAAATTACAACATGACATTTTAGAATCAAAACACAAAAACAAACATGCACAATAAGCTGTGATAGAATTATCATTATTATTGATTTTTGTGATGCCCGCTCTCCTCCTGCTCACACTTTACAAGCAAGACCGACAGCACGGTCAAAAATTAAAGGATAGTGGTCCTCCTACTACCTGCAACTAATAATCCTTTCATTAAGAATTAATGTGCCGCTGTATTACTTATTTAGGTCAGAAAGCAGACTTCTCAAACTCATGCTGATGTCTCTAAATGTCTTCTTTTGTTCAACTAACAGTTCAAAACCAAAGATATTTGATATAAAGTAAATTAAAGCATCAAAACATTTAATCAGAGCATTAATTTGGGGTGTTTTGTTTAAGAATTAATTCAAGCAATTAATCAGTTAACAAATTGTCTTAAATATGTGTTCAGTAGCTGTTATTTCATCCACAGCACTTTTACTACCTTGCGAGGTTGACCTTTGAAATGTTTTGATGAAAAGGATTGAATCAATCAAGTTCAGCCCATTTATTAGTAAAAACTCTTAAACATTGGTGTGAGTGTGTTAGAGTGAGCCAACTTGTTCTTGGACAGTTGGGACCACCTACAAAAAAAGAATATAAAATTACAGTATAAAAAAAAGATTAAAATGAAAAAAAAAATGGAAGTCATTTACTGTGTAAATGCACAGCAATAATAATTATACATACAACATATTTCAATGCATTATCAGATAGAACACAAGCAAAGTGAGATGTGTAAAAGCACACATTAGCATTTTCTGGTGCAGCCATGTCACGTTGCTTTCATAAGCCTAACCATCTTTAATGCACTTTTTTACTTTTCTTGTACATTAGTTTGTATGTCAAACATGCTAAACTCCTCATTCAGAGGTTCTTTAAAACCGATTAACTTTTACAGTTAATTTTCTCTAGAAATTATTTTCTCTCTGCTGCACACGCTGGTGTGTGGACAACATGTTAAATGTTGCTCATATTTGGGTTGCTACAAATATGTGAAATTTGATGAATTTAGGTAGACTGCTGTTTGGTGGTTAATGTCAAATGCATAATTTCTCTTATTAGCCTTACATTATTCAGCATTAATCTTGCATTAATTACATTTTCATCAAGGAAAAAGCCTATCACCCTATGACAGCTGTATAATTTTTATTCTGTAAAAAATGATCTTGTACCAGATTTTATACCTGCAGGGAGCAATTAAAACTTAGACTGCTTTTATTCCTCTATTCCTTTATACCGCCTCGCTCTCGCTGTTTCTGCCTCAGGCAGGAATACGAGGCTGAGACCCCGCTGAACACCTCCCTCCTCCCTCAGTCCTATACCTGTGTCACTTTTGCTTCAGTCAGCGTCAGAGTGCCGGTTGAATGAGTGTGCAACAAATTCACATACACACAAAACTCACACAGAAAACACGAACAGAAGTGCACCTAAACCAAAATGAAATCAATACTTAGTAATACCTTTCATTAAAGTGTCACAGATACAGTGAGATAAACTGAAGACCATTTGTGAGAAAAGTGGACCGTATGGATTCTAGAGGAATGGTAACTTCACGTATTAATGTTATTAATGCCTCTGGGTGGATATGATTAATTTATTGAAAAACAACAGAAAAAGTGGCCTGATAAATAACCAAAACTGCTGCATTTTAATATAATGAATAAACAATGACCAAACAAAACAATGAGAGCATGAATAAAAGAAAGCCCAGCTCCGGCAGCCTTTATGCTAAACTAAACTAACCAGTTCTCGTCTTCTCCTTAATGTTAACATCTAACGTTTGGTAAGAAGCAAAATAAGCAATTTCCTTCAAATGTCAAATCATTCCTTCCTTTCTGACACATTCCTTCAATGACTACACATGTAATTTCAAACATGTTTGACTACCCTGTCATCTTTGTTGATGTGTTATTCTTTTTCTTTTATTTCTGCCGATGAAGAACAAAGGATATTATTTTTGTCGGGTTCCTCAATCAAAATGAAAAGTCAATCAAAACAAACTGAAAAATAAATCGATGTAATGACACCACTGGAAGTATAACAGTAATTTTCTTTTCACATTACTGACATAATATTAAATGACGGAGGAAATGGTGTGAATAGGATGCAGATGTTTAAAATACAGCAGCAGCAGCTCTTCAAAGATGACTGAGCTGTGTGATACAGAAAAACTGGATCTGGATCTTTTAGAGACAGCAACATAAGCCTGATGACCTTCGTGACTCATCCTCGCTAAACTGTGGACATTAATTAATTATTAGATAACTTGACAAAATTTACATATAAGCTATCACCGATTGCAGAACACTGATAGCAAAATAAGTGCTGCAGTTTTAAACATTCGAGTTCACAGATTTGAAGAAGTGTTGTTTGCTTAAAGAGCAACTTGCAGGTTGGCAACCTCAGGTAATAAATGTGTAGGAACATGAAGCAATAACTAGATTTCCATCCATCCACCCATTTTCTGCCACATATTCCAGGTCACGGGGGAAGTAGTCTAAGCAGAGATGCCCAGATCTCCACTCTCCCCTCATTTGTGAAAAAGACCCTGACATACTTCAGCTCCTCCACTTGGGGCCACACAGCTGAAAACCATGGCTTAGACTTAGAGGTGCCAAATCTCACTGCTGACACTTCACTATCAGCTGCAGACCACACAAGTGTGAGCTGGAGGTCACCACCAGAAAGAAATGCTAGGCTATATATGCACTAAAATAACATTTAAAAATTGTAACGGAGTTTATGCCGAGTACAAAAAACACAGAACTTGGCTGTGATGTAACACCAGGGAGTGTGGCTGAGCATGGTCAATGTAAGAAACGTGGAGGCAAGCAGTAGTTTTGACTCTTAAGACATTGAAAACACAAATCAGTACACATATGACGGACCACAGCCATGCAATTATGAGCCCTTTCGGCATCAAAGAGACCGGGAAGAGGTGAGGATCAGGAGAAATACTGACCACCAGTAAGAAGAACAAGTGGAGAACTGGGCAGTGTCTCCGTAACATTAGCTAATGTTGATTTACTAAGTAATACAGTAAAGTTAGCTCTAACACATTAGGATATAACAGAATTGACTGTTAATCACTAGAGTATTGATGCTTATCTTTAAAAGAAACCAGCTGCTACTGATCATATGCATCGAATGATGTAAATCCACACGTCTTTACAGTGTTAGGACAGATGGAAGTTACCTGATCTGCTTTGCTGGATAGGTGCTTGTATGGGAAATGACATCAAGCAATGTATCTTTAATCCAGAGTTCAACTACTAGCAAATCAATGCCGCCAATTATGTTTTATGAATTGCTCATTTTTCCACAACAGTTTGCTGATTCTAGTAAACAGGATTGTTTGTCTTGTACCAATGAATCAGTAAGTTATCAAACATTGAAAGGTTGTCTTACAGGACACAGTCTGCATCAGTCTCTCACCGATCACTGACCATTTCTCCCACCTACACCGCTATGAGAAGCTGCTCCTGAAGGTCCCGCCGCTTCACCCACACACCCAAGCACAAAGACGAGCTCTGGTTTTTTCCCCTGTACGGAAAACTGTGGCTCGATGTCCTGTAACACACGAGGTTCAATAAATTAGTACCACTCAGTCTCAACACCACCTACTGCTGCACAGAGCACTGAGGCAGAGACCAAAGAGGACCCCCTCATGTGATGTAACATGATGGTGTTGTGCTGGGGAAAAAATAACTGTTTCTAAGAGTGGTGCTTCAAATACACACTTTTCAGCCTTCATGTCTCGCAAAACATATAAAAGCATTCATTAGCTTGTCAAAGGTTCGCGTCTAAGAAATGTTATACAGGAATTTACAGAAACAAATTTACCTGCAAAATGCTCCAAAAGGCCCCAACAGAACACACACAGTGAAGAGGTCCAGTTTAATGACTTGAAATAGGGCAGGTGAGATTTAGCAGACGCTGATTGGTGTCACTGTCACCTGTCAATCAAAGTGGCCACACCCCTAACTCCAGTAAACAGCTGGATCAGTTGTGAAAAAAATCACCCCACCCAGAGTTTTTTTTTTTTGAAGGTGAAACTCTCCATAGAGGCCAAAACTGTTTCTTGTACCAAGCTATAAACAATAATGCTGTAAAGTTCTAACATTTTAACAGTGGAGTCTGTGGGGATTGACTCCCTTTTGAAGCCAGCCTCTTGTGGCACCAAGAGGAACTTCAGTTTTTGACACTTCTGCAGTGGCTTTATTTTTCATCTCTGGAGGTTGCCCCTTGATAAAGACACTGGACTAATCCTTCACACATTTCTGGAGGCTTGATCAACTGGTCACAGCAGGTCACACACGCTGCAACAGCATATTTCTTCCCTGTCAGTTTCTGCTCACCGTTCTAAACAAAGGTGAATCAGTGCTTTCATTTGTGCGCCTGGAGCTTCAATACAGATGATGGACTATTGTGTGAGACCCTGATATCGACCTTACTTCTGTTTTATGGATGTATTAGCGGTTACTACCTCCAAGCTGCTAGAAATCAATGAGGAAATGTTATTTATCTGTGTAGGGCACAAGTGTGGTGTAACTGTGTGAAATGAGCCACAGCTTTTTAAAACACTTACTGCGATGAAAATCTGCTGCATCACCAGGTAGCTTATCGCTTTTTCTGCCCTGTGGTAAGTGGATCATAATGAGGTGGTGTCATTGTAAAACGCTGCAAAGAGTCAATCCATCAGTTAAGCACTTTACGAAATGGAAAGCACATTCATCTTTTTTGTTTTTCTGGGCTTCATATGCTTTCATTGGCTTTTAAGGAATTTAAAGAAAGCATTACAAAAAATCCCTGGAAGAAAAATGTGCCAATAATTTATGTTTTAATAATAACAACAGTTTATAGATTATGTGTTTGATGTAATAATGATTATACAACAGTTGCATATTTTTTTTGTCTTATTTTCAACCATTTGTCGTCAGTTTACAACTCTCCATATTTAAAAGTATTATGTCCAATACAGAGCTTGAGGAGTTTTCCACCTCCACCACCAAGACTTGATTTATGCTGTTCATCCATCACAGAGAATACCATCATCAGCTTTAACTGTTGTTAAAGTTACATTTTCACTGCAGCACAGATGTAAGTGCAGACAAGAAACAATTTTACAAACCAAGCAGTTCAAGTAGGCCACAAAATCAAGCTCAGCCTGAAAAACTGGTACATCAGCTGATAGCAGCTCAATGCTCACCCAAATCAGCTGATGGCTAAGCTGGTAGTCTTCTATTGGCAGATCTCGTGCAGGGCACATAGGCTGCTTTAGCCTTCTTACAGTTGCTGCTGCCTCTGCAAGCTCCTTTGCAATCCACATTGACCCCAGCTTCCCCGTTCATGCTGTGTCTGCACTGGCACTCTTGTTGCTGCTGCTCACCCAACCTTAGGCTTTCTGTGTATGCATGTGGAAGAGCTGGGAGATCCCAGATTCACAAGAAATGAGGCATATGATCCAACTTAGTTATATCTCACTGATATCAGCCTTCCTGCTTAGTGTTTCCGTGTTTGCATTTTCTACTGCTGCTTGGCATTGCAAGCATTCATCTGGCCAAGGTGTCCTTTAATATGAAGCACAACAGGTAATACTGAATATTTGTCACCAATTCTAATATCTATAAAACAAGATAATAGCTGTTTCTGGATTTTTTTTTTTTAGAGAACAGATCTGTTTAAGGCCTCAGTCACACAAGACTAGAGACCAGTCAGTGACCCCCTGGCAACCCCTGGTTGGTAGAGAAAAGTGTGTATTCCTTGACCAGTTGGCAAGTGGTTGCTGGAAGTTGCTGTCTGTCACCAGATGAAATTGGTTGCAAAGAAGGAGCTGCACCAAAGGCCTTGTGATTGCTTTGGTCGGCAGCAGATTGCCGCAGTTGCCAATAGTTTGCATGGAAGATGCTCTCTTGTCTGCAAACACTCGCCATTTACTCTTACTCGCAAACTACTCACCAAGTGATAATGAAACTGTAAAAAGTGCAACGCAAACTGGAAACGGTGAGCATTCGCTTTCAAAGTAAAAGTTGCGCCTTTTGAAATGTGTTGGTTGGAGTGGTGATGTACAGCTTTTACAGTGAAGGCCACTGTTCTCCATTTCCAGTTTGCATTGCACTTTTCACAGTTTCATTACCGCTACTCACAAACAAGTAGTTTGTGAGTTTTTGCATACAAGTTGGCCTCTTTCATGCAAACTACAGACAACCGGAGCAACCTGTGAGTGACCAAAAAAATCACAAAGAGGTTTTCGTTGCAGCTCCGTATACCTCTTTGCGACCAACTTCATGCCAGTGACCGGTCCATAGGTTTGTGTGACTGAGGTCTAAAATATTGCAGTGTGTGCCTGACAGAATTAGCTACTTTACTTTTAATCACTGGGGCTGCTAGGGGCTAAACCCTGGCACATTCAGTCTTCAGAGTCATCAGGAACACCTCAACCTCACCACATCCATCTTAATCCATCCTAATAATTCAAACAATGACTAAAACATTTTTTAACTCTGATAACTCTAGAGTACTTGCTGCTCAAGAGTATAATGTAGAGTAAAATGCAGAAACTTGTAATATAACCCCTCTTTTATCTAAGAGACAAAAGAGGGGTTGATCTTTTATAAATAGATTTGAGATTTGTAAATTTGATGATTATCTTGTTCAGGCTTAAAGCTTGAAAAACAAAATAGAATGCACACTTTGTCCTTGCTTGATTTTTTCCCATTGATCCATAAAAGCACTCTAACCTTAGCTTTGCTGGAAACTGGGCTCAGATTGCCGCTCTGTCCCATTACTGAAGAATGTGCGTTTCAGTGTTTCGTAACAGTCACATGAGTCCTCTGGACCCAAAAGACACTGGAGACTTTCTGTAGCCCCAATACCCAAAGCTGATGTTCAGTAAGTTTCCCTCTGTGTTTCCTTAAGTGGCCTTAAACCTATAACGTAACAAGAAAATGCATTAATGTGTCCACACATTAATACATTTATCACCACATGCATATAATCCTATTCATGCTGGGGCAAATGTCACATCTAACAATGTGTGCACACACCGTCTTAGTGCTGCTCAGAAACATTTCTCTCCCCACAGCTTGTTTCCAGGCTCATTTTCCAGGTCCTGTGTAAAATGAGAGCTGCTTAGTATTGGCTTCCCTTCAGTTTCCATCTCTGTGTCTCTTTTTTCTCTCCCTTTTACAGTAAGCTTTCTCTCCCTGACTCTGTTTCCTGTAGCCTTTATTAAAGCTCCTGCGGCTTTCTTCATAATGACCATTGTAATAATTTTATCTGATTATAAAGTTGACTGGTAGACATTAAAATTGCTCAACTTCAGCTGCACCATTAGCTAAATGGTGTTAGAATCAGAAACCTCCCTTCAAATGTTATACAACAATCAACCAAACTAGCCTCCAGATGAATGGATGAATGGGAGACAAGCGTGATTTCAGAATATGTTGTCTGAGTATCCTAAAAGGCTAAATGGCCTCAGCCTTCAAATGTGTGCAGCCTGAACTGCATTCATGAGTGCTTCTCTGTGTTTTACGAGGTGAAGGTTCGTGCGCTCAAGACTGATTTTATTTATTGTAGCAGACTCATCTCAGACTGGTGATTGAATTTTATTCTGTGCCAAACACACACACACACACACACACACACACACACACACGCACACTGTGCTGTTGGGATTTGTCTTTTCCCTCACAGTATACAACACAGTATCATAAACTGATAAATACTTAATACTGACTGAAATGAAAAGAGCCGAAAAGTTATAAAACAACATTTTTCTTCCTCAGCTTTTCACCACCACGATCGATTTTTATATTGTCATTTTTTTGGAAGTCACACTAGCAGCATTTCATTGTCACTTGGTTTCACACCACTTTTCCTTTTACACTGAAGCCTCTCGACAGCTATCCAGTGAATTTCTATAAAACTTTGTACAGATGTTTCTTGTTCCCAGTGAGTGAATCCTAATGACTTTTGTTAATCTTTTACTTCCCCTATAGCTCCACTATGAGCTCAATTTGTGTTCTTTTTTTAAGATTTTAATGGATTTAAATGTTGGACAGAGTTTTTCATAATAAACATTATCACTGGCTGTGAGCATGTTAAGATGATGAACTTAGCATTTAACTTAAGGCACTTCCCAGCCAAAGTCCAGCACACCATAGATAGATAATAGATAGGAATGGGAGTCATTATATTGTTTACGGTTCATAAATGCTCACATTTATGAACTCGGAGGAAGCCGGAGTACCTGAAGAGAACCCACGCAGGCACATGGAGATCATGCAGACTCCACAAAGAAAGGCTCCAACCAACCGGTGGATTCAAACCCAGGACCTTCTTGAGATGAGGTGACAGTGCTAACCACTACACCACTGTGTTGCCTGTATATTGATCATACCAAGATTAAAATCCTGTCAACTGAAAAAATAACAAAATATACGGGTCAAAAAAAGAAATACAAGTTTTATGTCAGCCAGTGGTCTCAGAACACAAAAAAACAGTGAATGCACAACATTGTCATCAGTGTCACCATGCCACGACTGACTGAAACTGAGGCTGCTGACGTGGATGCTGGCATGCGTGTCTTAGCTGTTTCTGTAGCCTTGCATGTCCATGAAAGTACCAGCTCTGATTGTTGTTGGTTAAAATCTGACTGGATGGAGGTATCGAGATGAGATGCATCAGCCTGTACTTGTGCCCGCCCTGCGGCTGTTTCAGCAGGATAAAGTGCCCACCCCCACACTGCCAGAGTAGCTCAGGCCTTTCTGGATCAGCAGCATATCCCGACAAGCATCTAGTCAGCATTTAGTCCCAATTTGTCTCCTATTGAACATGCCTGGGACATGCTGGGTCGACGTGTTCATCAGAGGCAGCCACAACCAATGATCACTGCACAGCTCCAGGCTGCACTCATCCAGGAATGGAGAGCAGTTCCTCACCAACAGATCTGGACACTTGTGCAATCCATGCACAGACAGGTGTCTGCTTTCATCACGTCCAGAGGAGACCATACCTTGTACTAAATGTCTTGTATATACATATGTTATAGTGTTGGTCTATAAAAACTATTTAAAATACAAGCTTGTGTTTCTATTTTTGACTAGTATATATTAAATGAGGGCAAATGAGAATCATCTCCCCTAAAAAAAAAAAATCTGTTCCCCTTTTTACAATAACTCCAGTCAATCAAAGTTTAGTTGGATTATTTATTTATTTATTTATTTATTTTAGTTTATTTCAGTTGAATTCAGCATCAAATTCAATAAGATTCTTTTCAAAATACAAGAACATTTTGCAGTAGTAACAATTGATATGTTGTATTGTACATGTCCTATTTTCAGTTAAATGTAGGGTCTAAAGCACTGCACTTTGTTTTTTATTTAGTTTTTATTTAGTGTCTTTTTGGAAACAGGGTTGTAGTGGTAAAAAAAAAATAGTAAATTAGATCTTTTGCAGACCAAATACTAAAATAGTATACTATAATAATTAGTGCAGATAGATTGTAATGCAAGAGTTGAGTGGGATAAAAATCACAGTTTTTTTTAATCTAATGTAAATGCATTCGTTTTATTTTCTCATTAGATCAACGTAAAATGTTTAAAGTCCTGGTAGTTTTTCCTTTCTGACCACTTACAAACAGGAGTAAGTACAATTGATGGATTTCATGTCCGTGAGTGATAAATTAGCAAAACAGTGAAGAACTGATGCATGTAAATCATTCTCCTTTTGGATAATCCATAAAGGTCTTTGCACTCTTTGGCAGATAAACATACACACAGACTCACCCATACACATTCACACATGCATATTATGTGCGCGTACATATTTGTCCATGTCAACATGAAGGGAAAGTAGCCATTGCAAACTCACTTCATGGGAAATTCCAGTTTTCTTTCTTAGAGGGAGTGCCGGTGATGCTGCAGGCACAGACATGCATCAGTCGCTGGATGAACACCGAGACGGAAGGAAGGAAGACTCCATCCTAATTAACTTGTTCTTTGAGCCAGTGCCTTCTAATCAATACCAGTAAGTGCTGCTCATATTGTATTTTTCCCCCTTTTACAAGGGAGTCCTTTGGTTCAAAGCCATCCTTGAGGGCTTTCTCTGCCACCAACGTTCAGCCTTGAAATCACTGAGGCAGCTCAGATGTACACTCAACTCAAAAGACATATAGATATATATCTATAAGATATATACTTAAAGGGGAGTAGGCTACCACTTTATGCTTGTCATGTGTGGTCAGTATTATTGTATCATTGTGCTGTTGTGATAACTAACCCTGTTAATTGTGCTGAAGGGGCAGAGAGCTGACTGCACATTAATCTGAAGTTAATCATCAGGGCTGCTCAGTACAGGCAGAGCTCATGAATGCAGTTAATAAAATGGCTGTGTAATCACACACTGTCCTGCTTTGTTCAGTACAACACAGAGAATAAAGTGCTGGTCATTTTTTGATCAAATACTGTATATTTTCATGCTGCAGGCAGCATAGAATTTATAATACTGCATGCACAGCCTATAGCATTACTGGGTTAGTTAGGAGTATGAATCTAGAGACACAATATGAGGAGCTAATGTCCTAATTATCATGCACATAATTATTAAAATAAAAGTAGGGCTCCAGCAGTGATTTAGTACAGAACTGAAAGGATTATAACTGAAGTCTACAACCATGCTACTGGCTGTGCATTAGCAGTGCTTTGAGCTATTACTGAAGAAACAAAAGTTATCAAATAATGCAAAACTACATTACTTTCCTCTTAAATCCGAAGCGCTTTAAAACTGCACCACAGCACTTGAGTAACTGTAACCTATAGTTACTATCCTGCACTGGCAAATGCAAAGTAAATGACAATGTCTGTAGTTTTGCAAGTATTTTGTTTTTAACTGAAGTATCAAACAAGGTGAAATGGCATTAAGACCAACAGCTACTGAGATATTTTAGCCTGGACCAACACAGTGGGCTGACTCACTGATATTAGCATGCCTAAGATATGAAGCAGAATAAGCCATCTGTCGTGGTCACCGGGACCTGTGGGTTTTCTTCTGGGGTTTGAGTGTGTTCCATTTCTTTTGTCCTCTTCTTTAATTCTAGTTTTTCTTTTAACTGTTGTTTTTAGGCTTAGTTTTGATTCCTGTTAATTTCCATGTTTATTTCAGGATATTTCCTTTTTATTGTGTTTAGTGTGACCTTCTTAGTCTCTGTGTGGTTCCCCTTTTGGTTATTTCCTGTTTTATTTTGATAGTCCTCGAAATAGTCTCTCCTGTCTTGCTTTCATTTTTATTCCTTCCCTGTAATTGTCTGCAAACTATAATTGGTTTCAGTCATGTCTTGTTCCTCTCCTGTTTCCTCTTCCCTGATTACCTCATGTGTGTACATGTAGCCCAGCCCTCACCCTTAGTCTTTGTCTTACTGTCAGTTTATCTACTCTCATGCTCTTCCTGGTTGTTCCCTGAAATTCTGGATTAGCTGTTGTTTGTGGACTTGCAACAACCTAACAAAGGGTTTGTTTTATGCCTGCTTTTTGGAGTCCCGCATTTGGGTCCTTAACCTGCAAATCCTGACACCACCCTTTGGGTTTTAATTACCGGAAACCCTCTAAAGCCAGTTAAGTCTGATTAGATTTCTGACACACATCATATTTCCAGCAATATTTCCAAATGAAATATCCATGACAACAGACTGAAAATAGGATTTTACATGTGAAAAAATGTTCAACGGTACCAAAATGTAACATCTGTTCCCATTTACATAATAGACCCTATTTCATATTAAGCACACACACACGTAAAAACCACGTACACCACTGTGAGCAGTGTGTGTGGTTGCGTAATGTTTGAATTTAATTAGGAAGAATATGGTGAGTTCAAGAGTGTGGAGTCACGCTGGATTTAGAGCTTCATACACTGCGGCCTTAAATATTTAACATGAAATGAGTGACAAGGAGAGCCGAAGATATTTAGACAAGAATAACATTACAAAGCTGCAAGAGAACTCACATTTTAGAGGAAGAATTCAACAGTTTGGGGTTTAGAGAAGTCACCAAGTGCTTGCTTAAAGGAAACTGTCGAGTTTATAATGCTGTGCTTGAAATTTCTATGTCAAGTGCCTTAAAATGACTTGTATCCTGGTACCACGCTCATGTTTGTCCATTCATTATTGAGCCAGAGCTAGCGCATAGATTGAGCAGGTGGCTCAGTTTAGCATAAAAGATGGGCATGTTTAAAAAGTGTCTGTCCAACAATACAAGTCTGCCTACCAGTACCTCTTAAACTCACTTATTAACTATTTCTGTATAGTATTGTTTAATATACAGAAATAGGGATGTCAAACACACACCTTGACAAATGTTCCAATCCAGCCCACTGGAGGACTTTGCAAAGTGTTGAAATTGCAAAGGTTGACACAGTTTTTGCACCAGGAAGTAATGTTTTATTACGAAAGGATTGTGTCATGAGAGTGATAGACCAAAGTGTTGTAATCTGAGCCAGAGGTCTGAATCATCATCATCATCATGTTTACAGCCTTCTAAATAAAAAATACATTTCCCTATGGAAGCTGTTGAAGCTGAGGACCCGTGTCCGACTGAATGTAGAAATCTGAGCGATAGTGCTGAAATCGCATTTATTTTTTTAAGATACCTTCAGCTGTTAATCATCTGTTTTGTAATTGGACGGTTCGATAAATATGAATGTTTTCAGAATTTAAATCTTTACAATAAATGAAAGCTTTTTTTTTTTAAGTGTTTTATATGTAACTATGCAATGTTTTTGGATAAACCAGGGTTTATCCAAGAATTGGATAAGCCCTGGGTAGCTGTTTCCTCTGCTTTAGTTTTTGTACTAAATGAACAGACGTCAGAGTTGTGTTACTATTCTCCCTAAACTCTCTGCAAGTAAGCCTGAGAGTCTGTTTCCAAAAACGCCAGATGTAAACCACAAAATGTATTCCCAGCATCATTTGGAGACCAACAGATGCTTATCTCTGAACGTGTAAGAAACCAGGATTCCCTTACCTCCAGGCAGAAACTGAACAGATCTGAAATTTTGCACCTTCATGTATGAAGATACCAGCTTGATATACAAAAAGTACAGTATGTATGAAAAGACAGAATCAAAATGTGTCCTCTTAAAAATACTATCTTTCTGCTATCTTTGTCATGCTGGCCTGTCTGAGGCATAAAATAAAAAAAATAACATTGTCATGTCTGAGCAGCTTCTCACTACCCACTTTTCAAGTGAGGAAACAACAGCTTCATCCTGGCAGCAGGCACATGCAGGGCAGTGTCATCTCAACAGGCCACATTCAGTCAGTGCCGTCCATTTATTAAGCCATTTATCCTTAACCTGGTTATACACTTAAACACATAGAGAGGGCCGGCAGGAAACTAAGCTATGATATATGAACTGGCCTGCACTTGAGTTAGATTTCTTGTGTCTAGTAGCTTTGATTTTGCTATAATCCTGTCCCTGTCCTGTTTGTCAAAGTGGGGTCCAGTTTTGTGGTCAGTTAAGGGTGCCCCCCCCCCCCCCAAAAAAAAAAAAAAACCCAAAAAACCCCCCAAAAAAAACGTGGAAATCAGATCCTCCAGCACCTGGTAATGTGCAGAGAAAACAGATGAGATCATTTTCTAGCAGCCCCAGTGGATACAAGGCAGGCTCGTGATGAGAATTTCTGGGCTCCTACAGGACACAGACCTAAAACATAGGAGCTTTTTTTTTTGTCTTTTTATACAAATAATGCGTGATGACCTCTGGACTCGGTTATAAAAAGTTATAAAAGTGGCAATGACTTTATTTCCTGGTTCTGCAGCTGGAGCAGGAGTAGTTGAAAGTGAGCTGTGTGCAGTCGTGAGGAGAGGAGATGTGATGTTACATTATGTACTCCTGAGTCAGGAGTGCGCATGACGCAGGTGTTTGCTGAAGAAAAGTTACCAGTGGAGTAAAACTCCGCCGGCAGACCTGCAGCACAGGCTGAAGGAGCTTTGGTGACAGTGAGCTGAGCGATGGGAACCGCTGTAACAAGGTCCCGAGTCGGTGATTTCACCTGCCTGTACTGTTTCTAAACAAATTCGTGACTTTTAAGGTCGGTCGGGGAGGATGGAGGGCTTTTCCCTTCGCTTCGTTTTTCTCTGGGCGACGTTACAGCAAATTGCTGTACCTGCCACAGGTGAGTCGATGACCCTAGGATACGACACAGATTTGAAAAAGACGAGGGGCAGGTTTGACTCCGAATTAAACATAGACAACACGCAGGTAATCTACAAGGTGAAAGTTGGTAATCTCATTCTGCGGGATCCAGATTAGGAAAATGTGTTTTTGTTTGTTTGTTTGTTTTGTTTTGTTTTGTTTTGAACGGGGTCTGGGCTTAAAGGTAAACCAGGAACGTTTTTAAAAACAACGGGGGGAATTTGACTTCCTTACGAGTAAAATGTTTATTAATGTGTGATGGATTGGATCGCTGGTTAACGATCACTGACACTTAATGAGTTGCAGACAAGGATGATTTCCACATGCAGTCTGGTTTGAACAAGCTGACACTTGGACAGGGTTGTCCCGCCGAGCTGACGTTTATTGCATAACAATGTTTTATTACTTTTAGTTCAGGAGCCTGTAAAGGGTGTGTCTGAAAAATGATCCAATCAGTATAATTATCTGTAATAATCGTAATGGTTTTATTAAGTCTCTCCTCAATGTCACTGTGAAGAACAGTTTTATTTCTTTTTAGGGGATTACAGCTAACGGTACATTTACTCAAACACAACTCTTTTAAATATCAGTACTACAGAGGTTTTCAATGTAATGCCACTTTATGCTTCCTCTCCATCGTATCTGAGACATAAATACTGTATTTGTGCATAATTTTCTCACATCTATAGATAAATTATAATGCTTTCAAATAAAATATGATGCAATGAAGTAACTGGTGACATGATTCTGAGAGGGGGCTTTTGAAGATGACCCTTCTGTGTTTCTAGATGAGTTTTGAAATGCAGGAGATGTATTTGTGTTTGCAGCGCATGTTTCTGCATGTGCTTTAAGGATCTGAGTACTTCCATCCCCACTGCAGCTGATCTCAGATTTTTTTGGATGTTTAATTTGGGGGGGGGGAAAAACAACAGGCCAGGTGGCTTTAACTGGACTGAAGTTGTTTGTGTGTTTTCCTGTGGAACTAATTATTATTAGTCCATATTAAATTTAACAAGCTATGGAAAATGTCACATGTTCCATACCACTCAAGATGTTACAACCAGGCTGGATGTCAGCCTGGTTGAAGAAACACATGCAAGCTCTGTTGAGCTGTACACTCCTGCCTCAGACCAGCTGAAACATCATTGCCCATCTATAGAGCTGGGGTAGAAGCTGGTGTTTTAAAAATTGATGTGTTTTGGAGCCTTTCCTTTCTGCTGCGTGCTTTTGATGCTGCAGGAAGGAGTGTGACTGACTCCTGACCTCCAGCCAACAAATCTGAACTTTAGACTAGAGAAAGTTTAAAAAAAAAAATGGGAAAAATGTTAATCAATACACACATGGGAGATGGAAATAAGAACTTTACCAGCAAAACAAAATGGTCCACTGTAATGAAATCGTAATGAAAAAACAAAATGAAACAGGTCTTTGAGGGGCCTAAATATTAGGTTCATTCGGCTTCATGTTTTTATAGTTCAAAATAATCCATATACTGCTGCATACCCATGTTACAGTACTCCTTGGCCTGTTGTGCTGTTGGCAAACTGATATACTTAATCACATTGGTCAAAGGGTGGTAGAAGTTGTTTATGTGCTAAAAATTGGTCATTAGCTAGCGTTGCTAGGTGGTTGCTAGGCATGTATAATTCAACTTTTTTATATAAATGAGATATCATTGTCATGAAATTACAACGACAAGATACTTTCATAAAGTGTTGAAGGTAAATAAAAGCTAAAGACAGGTCATTTTACCCTGTTGCTAGGTGGTTGATTTTTGTGGATATACTGTATATTAAATGTTGTTGGTGGTTCATAAATGCTAGAAACAGGTCATTTTAGCCTGTTGCGATATTTCATGTATTTTACTAAGATACTGGAGCAGTTACCAGGCAACCAGTGGAAATTCCAGGAAGTTTCTGCTCCCACACGTTCGCTATAAAAAGTGTAAAATCACAAAATCATTTTTACTCCTCTACTTTGAAGGAACTAGACACAACATGTTAGTGAGCTTTAGAGGACAAAGCCAGGCTTGCCAGTGTTTTCTCTCTACTTCAACTCATTATAGCAGGCTAAACAAACAAACTACAGGCTCTGACTTCACATTTGCAGTACAGATATTGGAGTGTTAACAATAATCTCCTCTAGTTCTTTGGAGGAAAATTAATTAAAAAAAAATACCTAGAAGTGTTAAAAAAAAAAAAAAAAAAAAAAGGGGGGGGAGGGAAAAAAAAAAGGGGGGGGGGAAATTTT